>JAXCGZ010013921.1:37500-45454 GCA_037179515.1 Halocaridina rubra | reverse complement strand
TCGCGGCCAGGGGGCAAATTATGTTTATATATATATATATATATATATATATATATATATATATATATATATATATATATATATATATATATTATATATATATATATATATATATATATATATATATATATAGAGAGAGAGAGAGAGAGAGAGAGAGAGAGTGACGTAGGGATTTTATTATTATCCCACCGAGTGTCACCACTGACGTAGGGATTTTCCTCCTACGTATATATACTTATAATTATTAGTACCAGACGGGTACAAGGTAAGAATGGACACGCAGTGAATCCTTTGCTTATATTTATTCTAGAGTACAACACAACTTCGACGCCTCAATGCCCCCACCCTATGACTATCACAATCTATGATCTATTCGTGCCCCTGGCAAAGTTCTAACTAACTGTCTCTGCCCTGGGTGGCTCTTGAAATACCCCCAGGGGCAGGGCGTGGCTTTACATCCAATTCTCCAATGAGATCAAGGGATCTCTAGTCCAGCCAATCAACGCCAGGTTCAAAGTGGAATCCCTCCTACTTCCGGGGAGGAGCTATTGGGCATCTCTCCAGGGCATATACTTACGTACGGGCCACCTGTTTATGTTTCTTGAGGTTTAGGAAATGGCTAACTTCCTGGCCTTTCCTGCCCTTCTCCAGGTTCCGGTCATATATCTCCTTGGCACTTTCTACAAACATTGTAATAAAATATCTGTGCCCTCGACCAACCGTTACCCCTCAAGATCTGTTACAAGTTTCAGATTCTGGCTTCAGCATGACGGACTGGCTTCAGCATGACGGAAGTCATACGACATCCCTCCCAACCAAAACTGAAATATCTCTTATTTCAGTCGAAGCATGGGCTAATTTTCCGGGAGCTCTTGGACATATCCTAGCTAACATTAGTTTACAATAGAAATGGGGCCGAATTATTTAAGCTATTTTCTAAGAATTCCTATTTCTATGAATCCTAAACAAATTATACAAACATAACATATATAGAGTACTTTTACAGACAACTAGAGCATGCAGGGTTGGAAATCTGTAATACAAACATTTTCTTATATTTAAACAACATAATTCCAGTGTGAAACTAATATTAAACATTAATTAAGATCAAAAAGTCAGTTTAAATCAAAACATTAATTCATCTACTTCTCTCGTTTCTTTAAAAGACAAAATTGAGTTAATTACAGTAGAATTATGACTCATTTAGAACATTAGCAAACAATTAAGTAGAGTATTAGCATGTATAAACATGTAAAATGCAATAGACCATAACATCAACAGTAATTTCTATAAGAGACCTTACCTTCATAAATTCTATTCCTATCATTATTAGAGGCATTGATTTGTCTTAAAATTAAGCCTTAAAAACTACTCCTGAAACAAAACATGTTTTACTGTGTGTAAAGTCAAAACATTTATTGTCTTTATATGCAATTACTATTCAGAGACCAATGGATAGGACGACTTTTAATTTCTCTGTCTAGGACGACTTTCGTTTTCTCTGTCTAGGACGACTTTCGTTTTCTCTGTCTAGGACGACTTTTAATTTCTCTGTCTAGGACGACTTTCGTTTTCTCTGTCTAGGACGACTTTTACTTTCTCTGTCTAGGACGACTTTCGTTTTCTCTGTCTAGGACGACTTTCGTTTTCTCTGTCTAGGACGACTTTTAATTTCTCTGTCTAGGACGACTTTCGTTTTCTCTGTCTAGGACGACTTTTAATTTCTCTGTCTAGGACGACTTTCGTTTTCTCTGTCTAGGACGACTTTTACTTTCTCTGTCCAGGACGACTTTCGTTTTCTCTGTCTCTTGCTCATGAATTCTTGCTAGGTGCGATTCCACGGTTTCCCTCGGGGATTCTTTTGTTTTCACACCCCCGCCGTCCTTGCTGCAGGCCCAGGTTTGTTGCCATATCTCCGTTACTCGGTTAGGCAAAACAAAAAGGACAAGGAATATATATGCCCTGGAGAGATGCCCAATAGCTCCTCCCCGGAAGTAGGAGGGATTCCACTTTGAACCTGGCGTTGATTGGCTGGACTAGAGATCCCTTGATCTCATTGGAGAATTGGATGTAAAGCCACGCCCTGCCCCTGGGTGTATTTCAAGAGCCACCCAGGGCAGAGACAGTTAGTTAGAACTTTGCCAGGGGCACGAATAGATCATAGATTGTGATAGTCATAGGGTGGGGGCATTGAGGCGTCGAAGTTGTGTTGTACTCTAGAATAAATATAAGCAAAGGATTCACTGCGTGTCCATTCTTACCTTGTACCCGTCTGGTACTAATAATTATAAGTATATATACGTAGGAGGAAAATCCCTACGTCAGTGGTGACACTCGGTGGGATAATAATAAAATCCCTACGTCAGTGGTGGCAGCGGTGGGATTTTCCTCCTACGTATATATACTTATAATTATTAGTACCAGACGGGTACAAGGTAAGAATGGACACGCAGTGAATCCTTTGCTTATATTTATTCTAGAGTACAACACAACTTCGACGCCTCAATGCCCCCACCCTATGACTATCACAATCTATGATCTATTCGTGCCCCTGGCAAAGTTCTAACTAACTGTCTCTGCCCTGGGTGGCTCTTGAAATACCCCCAGGGGCAGGGCGTGGCTTTACATCCAATTCTCCAATGAGATCAAGGGATCTCTAGTCCAGCCAATCAACGCCAGGTTCAAAGTGGAATCCCTCCTACTTCCGGGGAGGAGCTATTGGGCATCTCTCCAGGGCATATACTTACGTACGGGCCACCTGTTTATGTTTCTTGAGGTTTAGGAAATGGCTAACTTCCTGGCCTTTCCTGCCCTTCTCCAGGTTCCGGTCATATATCTCCTTGGCACTTTCTACAAACATTGTAATAAAATATCTGTGCCCTCGACCAACCGTTACCCCTCAAGATCTGTTACAAGTTTCAGATTCTGGCTTCAGCATGACGGACTGGCTTCAGCATGACGGAAGTCATACGACAAGAGAGAGAGAGATATGAAAATCAATATTTCTCGTTATGAGCTCTATTTCTCTACTTAATCTTTTATACTAATATATTATTATTATTATTATTATTATTATTATTATTATTATTATTATTATTATTGATATCTAAATTGCAAAATACATAATAACTGGTGGGACAAGGTTTCACAGCAGGGCCAAATATATAAAATACCTAGACTTGAAATATTTAGTTCTTAGTAACAGTATTGGAAGTAATGTCTAATATGAAACAATAATAAATAAAAAACTAATAATAGTAGCATAACTACTGCTACTAGTAGTAGTGGCATTAGGAGTAGTAGTAATAGTAATAGTTTCACAAAAAACCTTGAATACTGATTAAAATACCGGCAATCTATTCGAGCCAGAATGATGAGTGGTTATTCTAAAGTAGTAGTAGTAGTAGTAGTAGTAGCAGTAATAATAGTAGTAGTAGTAGCAGTGGTACATAAATTTATAATCTATACTTATATATTCTGCACACTAAAATTCAGATTATGTATTTAATACATAGTAGCAGTAGTAGTAGTAACAGCTGCAGCAATAGTAGTGGTAACAGTAGCAGCAGTAGTAGTTGCAGTATTAGTGGTGGTGGTATCATTTCCTGCGAAGACCAGTATGTGTGTGATTACCTAATTGTGATTACCTAATTGTGTTTACGGGAAAGAGCCCAAAGCTCGTATCTTCCCGTCTCCTGATCGGTTCCATTTTTAGACTTAGTGATACTTATCATACCTGTCCTTAAAACTATGGATTGAGGTAGCATTAACTACCTCCTCGCTTAGCGAATTCCAATTATCAACTACTCTTACACTGAAAAAGTATTTCCTTACATCCTGCAAACAAGTTTTCTTCCGAAGCTTCAAACTATGACCTCTAGTTCTAGAGCCAGCCATATCGAAATATCGATCCCTATCCACACTGTGTGTATATAGACATATGCACACACGCACAGCATTGAAAATTTAAAGAAGCACAATAAAAATTTTGGAATAATAATAATAATAGTTTAACGAAGACTGAAACCGAAAACAGATAAATTGTAAATAAAATAAGAGAATACATATATAAGGTATGTAGGCAGGTAGGCAAGCCCCGTGTGATGGCTCTATCTTCTATAGCCGCTGGGCTGACTGGCCCCGCCTCTCAGTAATCGCCCTAATCGTTTGATTTGGGGGAGATTTATTGTAGGCCAAGAAGATTTACGAGGTCTGATTGGGGGTGGATATGTGGGAGGAGACGAGACGCAGGTTGACATTTATTGCAGACTTTAAATAATAATAAAATAAATGGATAAATCGAGTAAGAAAGAGAGACCCCGAAGGTAATATCATGTATACGGAATTTACAGTTTCGTTTTCTCATATATATATATATATATATATATATATATATATATATATATATATATATATATATATATATATATATATATATATATATATATATATATATATATATATATATATATATATATATATATATATATATATATATATATATATATATATATATATATATATATATATATATATATATATATATATATATATATATATATTAGTCACTTTTTCTTTATATATTGTGGGGATGTATGCGAGTGCTGGCAATAGTTTACGTAGTAAAAATTAATGCACACACACGCACACACAAAGGCATATTTCTTATTATTACAAATCATGTGACCCTTTTACTTCCTCCCTTGTTTTCTTTTGACGGTAATAAAAAAAAATCTCTCCTTGTCAGAGTGCTTATTGTGACATCGTCCACCCTTGAGCACTGAGAGAGAGAGAGAGAGAGAGAGAGAGAGAGAGAGAGAGAGAGAGAGAGAGAGAGAGAGAGAGAGAGAGAGAGAGAGAGAGAGAGAGAGAGAGAGAGAGAGAGAGATTCTTTAAGTGGACACTATCAAGATATTGCGGATGGGGTCAGGGGAGGTCAACTAGATTGTCTCTTTCTGAGTGACCTCCATCTTATAGCTGTGTCTTCTATGAGTCGCTTTACCTACATAACCTTCTTTTTTTTTTCAATGTGTACATGTGCGTGTACATACCTGGTTTGAATCTGCATTTTGTTGTTGTTGTTCCTTGGGCTACCTTGCCGAATAGTCCCGATTCCCCTAAGGAAGTCCATGCCTATCCCTGGCTCTCCCCCCAGAGCTTTTAAGGGGGGTTTACACGGTCAAACGGTTCGTCGAATGCGGTTCGACAGACAAGTGTTTGAAGTGATGTTCGAACGTGTGAACGGGGTATTTGGTTGTCGAACACGTTTGTCCCCCGTTCACACGTTCGAACATCACTTCAAACACTTGTCTGTCGAACCGCATTCGACGAACCGTTTGACCGTGTAAACCCCCCTTTAGGGAGTGTGTGTTGTGTTGTTGGCGTATCTCATCTTGTAGAAACTGTTGGTTCTGTAGGTTTTCCTCAGCAAATCTGAAAGTCATAAGAATATATATGATAGTTTATTTTTTTTTTTTTTAGGAATTACAGCTCAAAGACAGGCATATACGTTCCTCTTCTGCTGACATTGAAAGTTCTTTTGGTAGTGTTGTACCGTCATAATATGCTAATGTGACAAAGAAATATAATTCTCCTTCTCTATCTTCACATGAACTTTTTATTTTGGAACATAATGGTCATCAGCTCAAGTTTTGTATTTGAGCATTCTTATTTTCAACCATGTAACCGGGGTAACTTCTACTCTCGTATCGAATTAAACTTTGATATTCTAATACCTAGTTTTTTTTTTTATTAATGGCTACCATACAGTAACTTTAATTGTCAAACCTTGGGGGCATAATATAGTAGGAAATGACAAAAAAATACAATTTCCTTTCATATCTTGTACAGCAACAACAAAATGGTTGGAAACAAAATGCGGTAACTCTTATTTTGTATTAAAAAAAAAAGTGTAGCCATCAACCTAACTATAAGAACTTCTACTCTTGTGTCATAATTACACCTTGATCTCCAAATACTCTTTTTCAAATATGTGGTAATCACGAAGTTGCTCTCAAAAAGTAGGCAGAAAGGGGCGATGTACCTTTCTGAACTGTAGTTAAAGTCATAATTCAGACCTGCATTCATATACACACATGTCATATATATTTTTTTTTCACCGATGTAACACCAAAATATTCGATAACTTTAACAACATTATTGTTATATTGAATTTCATAAAAAAAAAAAAATACATATCCACGGATTAGAAAATTCCTAAGAACCTCACATTTTTTATGGGAATTTTGAATATCTTTATCATTCTTTCTTTTTCTATACTATACAAATACATGCGAACAAATACAGTAACCGTAATGTCCCTTGTATTGGGGGTTAGCCGATTCAAAGCATCCACACTTATTCACCAAAAGACAAACTAAGTCCATTCCTCATTTGATTCTATGGGATATTAGGTCACCATTATCCCTCCTTCCCACCCACAACACTGCTTGGGTCATATTATAAATTTATTGGTCCTTCTTTTTATGCAAGTGCCAGAAGACACTGCCTATGATAATTATGTAATTTTTTTTTCTAGATCCAGAAGGCACTTCTTATGATGGGTCATAAGATATTTGATTGATTTTTCTTTCTTTTCTTATTCTAGATTCAGAAGAAGAAGCGAATCATAGCGAAAGTGAGATGCCGGAATATCAAGACGGAGTGCCCCAAGGTGGCATGCCGGGATGCCATTATATTACCGGGAGCTTGTTGCAAGACGTGTCCTTCCACCTCGCTCATGTTAACCCCACGTGAGTGCCTCACTTTTAATTATTATTATTATTATTATTATTATTATTATTATTATTATTATTATTATTATTATTATTATTATTATTATTATCGTTGTTGTTGTTAATGCGTTTTTGTGAAACAGAACAATTATATATATTTTTTTAGACTTGAGTTTTAGGACAAGCGTTATTCCCCCTTGCCTAAATCCATGCTACTGCAGATACTCTTCTACCGTACACTTAGTGTACCAAATGGTGTATTTACTGAGCCTGCTGAGTTGGCAGGGACTACCACCCTCTGTACCTTATCTCCATGAGATTCTGGTGACGAGAAACTGTACGAGTCACCTTAGAGGGGGTGTTGAATTCTGGAGTTTCAGAGTGAAATCCAAGCTCTATATATACAACACATACACACACACACACACACACACACACACACACACACACACACACACACACACACACACACACACACACACACACACACACATATATATACATACATACATACATACACAGAGCCTCTGATCAAAATTCGAAACTGCAGCACATGACAAAACATCTAAATACATAGATAGTTTGTTCTGCTCTTGAATATGTCTAGGAAAATAAATTACGTGATATCCAGAAGGTGTACAGATAAATAGATGTAATTTCTCTTTTTGGTATGGCCAGATGTATTTGGAATCAACTGAAGAAACCGCACCTCAAAATGACTAACTGGAAATGCATTTTTAGTAAATAGGTAAAGGGGGAAACCCCACTGTTAGGATATAAGAGTATGAGTTATAATGTTATGTGAGGTTAGGTTAGGCTTGTAAAACAAGAGATTGACTTGATAATAGCCTGAGGTTCGTTTTCTCCAGTTGAGCTCAATAGCTTGAGGCTCTTTTTCTCCAGTTGATCCTGTAATTTTACCCGAAATATATCCCATTCTTTCAGTTATTTTATATTTATTTATTTATTCATTAATATATCTGGGAGCAGTTATGGTAGGATATTTCAAAGGCCTTCCCTTCACATTCTTGAAAAAGCACTATTACTGTCTGTCATAGGGAGAGAGAGAGAGAGAGAGAGAGAGAGAGAGAGAGAGAGAGAGAGAGAGAGAGAGAGAGAGAGAGAGAGAGAGAGAGAGAGAGAGAGAGAGAGAGAGAATATTTCAAGATACTCAAGAGGGCTTATTTTGTCATTATTCATTTATTGGTAGTACGACGAAT
>JAXCGZ010013921.1:0-32500 GCA_037179515.1 Halocaridina rubra | reverse complement strand
TCGGTGAGATTCAGACAGATATGTTTCCCCTCCCTTAAACCCCAGGAAAACACGTTTTTTTCTTCTTATTCAGTGCCCCTTTTTTATTGTCTATTTTTGTTTGTTTTTTTATTTTTCCTATTATATTTTCACGGATACATCAAGGATGCCTCCTTAAAGGGAGCAAAAATGCCTCCTCCGTGTTGTAGAAGTCGACTAAATGGGGCGGAGAGAGGAGACTGGGAATCTCCCTCCTTGGTATTTTCCTCCCACAAAGAGTCAAGTTCTTTGCATTGACTCCGTCACTCACCTTATAAGGGGGATTATGGTTATCATTTATTGATAGATAGTTTTCCACTTTTCTCTCCTAAAATTAAATTCTGTAAAATATATAGTGAACTTAGGCCTACATGTAATACCCAGTTTAGTTATACATACATACATATACCTTGGCTGTTTCCCCCTTTAATTGGGGGGTAGCCGACATCAAAAAAGGAAAACAGTTTGGGGAGAAGTTATTCTCCCCTCTACTCCCCCTCTTCTTTGACGTCTCACAGGAGGTTGGTACAAGGGGGGGATTCCTGGTCCCCCCGCCCCGTCCACTTTTAGTCGCCTTTTACGACACGCAGGGAATACGGTGAGGCTATTCTTTGATATTGTGCCCGCCCCACAGGGCACAGGATATATATATATATATATATATATATATATATATATATATATATATATATATATATATATATATATATATATATATATATATATATATATATACATATACATATATATATATATATATATATATATATATATATATATATATATATATATATATATATATATACATACATATATATATATATATATATATATATATATATATATATATATATATATATATATACACACACATACACATACATATACATATATACATATACACACATATATAAAAAAAAGTTTATATTCACTGCACCATACGTAATTGTATATTTTTGAGACATAATATTTATATTCTCAACTGCATCTTTACAAGGTAAGACCCAACCTCTGGTGGGTGGCCCTTTCAAGAATCCACTGGGGGAACAAATCAATCTCAACTTAGAGTCGGTTCCAAGCCCAGATCACGGTAAACGTCGGTGCCAGGAGGAGCATGCGGCCGTAAAATTAAGCTATACCAACACAAGCTCCAACAGGGTAGTGCAAACAGCGACCCATTAAACATAGGGAAAGTGCTGCTGGGATGGAAGTAGCAGCTGTATATATATATATATATATATATATATATATATATATATATATATATATATATATATATATATATATATATATATATATAATTAGAAACAATAAACAACTAATAAACATATAAGAATGTATTGCCTACAAACGCAGACATACACAAACAGACATTTTCTTTTGCAAATACACAACAAAAATGTTATCACCTTCTGCAATCTAGCTTAGTTATACGAAAAATAAAAGGAAAATACGGGAAAGAACCGTAAAAACGGGAAAAAAGGTGAAGAGAGTGTAAGGAGAGAAGGTCGTTGTGAGAGGGCCCCAAAAAGCCAGTTGGAAATGGGTTCAGATGAAAAGAACAGATAAATCTGATATCCTGAAATTATTGGAAATAGGAACTAACGTTCTCGGACTTACAGCCATGATTTAGTTAGAATTAATACAATTAAGAAGGATAAGGTTGAAAAAAAAAAAAGGAAATTTATGCTGTCTTCTCCTTGGGGATAAAGGGTTCCAAAATTTTCCCTCAAGGAAGATGGTGGGGAGGGAATTGTGGCAACCCCATATCCTCAAGGAGCTTGGAGGAGTGACGAGGTATGCTTTGCCTTTGGCCAGTGTGTTTTCTCTGGCTTGGCCAACCCCTTGACAAGTGGATTGAAGATTTGCAACGATGTTAAATTTTGAATGAATCCTTCGTAAAGAGCATGTTAAATGTCAATTAAATTAATCGTAAAGTAAATCTTATATTTGTGTGAAATATTTTAGTGAAATCCAGTCTAAGGTATATTTGTTAATTTTAAAACTAAATCACCGTAAAGATTATGTTGAATTGCATTTAAATCCATTTTAAAGTATATAGTAAATAAATATGTTAAATCTGAGTTAAAATCATCCTAACGTTTATGTTAATTTCACCGAAATGATTCGTAATGTATGCGTTACATTTTGCGTTAAAAACGTCGTAAAGTGCGCATTAAATTTGATTGAAATCCATTCTAAAATATTTTTTAAAAAGTATACATGTTAAATAAGTATGTTTAAATTGAGTGAATTCATCCTAACTGAAATCCGTTATATAAGTGTTAAATTTTGACTGAAATCCATCTTAAGATATATGTTATATATATATTGGTAAAATCCGTTGAAAGTATATGCTGAATAAGTGTCTTAATGGGCTTTGTAAAGTATATGTTAAATAAGCATTTTCATTTATAATGAAATTCTTTCTAAAGCATATGTAAATTTAGTATGTTAAATTTTGAGTTAAATTTATCGTATAAGTATATTAAATTTGTTAAATATTGACTGAAGCCCGAGGTTTATGTTAAGATTGTTACATTTATAGAGCTTTGAGTGAAATCCATCGTAAAGTATATGTTAAGTAACTGTTATATTAGAATGAATTAATTGTTAAAT
Organism: Halocaridina rubra; assembly: GCA_037179515.1. NCBI lineage: Eukaryota > Metazoa > Arthropoda > Malacostraca > Decapoda > Atyidae > Halocaridina > Halocaridina rubra. The sequence goes on along the minus strand of JAXCGZ010013921.1, from coordinate 29,863 downwards.
ATATGTTATATTACGCTGACTTGGAGAATATGGTAGATGGAACCCACTATAATACATTACTAAACAAAGAGAGTGATCTAACCTGTAAATCCAGCCACTTGGGGAAGTAATCCAGTTCAACTCGGAGCCGGTCCAGAGCCCAGATTGATAGAGAGGGTTGGTGTAAGAAAGGGCGTCCGGACGTTAAATCTCAAATATTAATCAATGTTCGGCTGTATGTGGTTAGTGAAAAACAGGGACCCCATGTGACCTTGGGGAAAACTATTCTTAAGACATTTTGGATCTTGGATAGATAAATAACCCTCAGAACCCCATGGAAAATTATGTAACCCCCGTAAATTGTTTAGGTTAGGTTGGGTTTATTCATGTTAGGAGTTAGTTTTCTTTACAAAATTGGACTTTTTTTTTCATCAGAAGGTGCCAGAGGAAAATTTTAGACAAGGCGGAGGAGGAAAAGGATAGAGGGAGAGAGAGAGAGAGAGAGAGAGAGGAGAGAGAGAGAGAGAGAGAGAGAGAGAGAGAGAGAGAGAGAGAGAGAGAAAGAAAAGAACAAAATAGAGGTGAGGGAATATCTACAAGGCAGAATAAATGGGGGTTAGGTGATGTTTGTGGGGGGTCAGGTGAAAGGAGGGCATTGCAGGCCAAAGTGGCGCCGGGTTGTCCAGGTGGGTGCGGCATCAAGGTGACCCTATAACCTCCCCATATCATCCCTTCCTCCTCCATACCATCGTGACTGTCAAATGTGACTACAGCACAGGGAGGGAAAAAAAATTCGTATCGCTAACACGTATTTAAAAAAAAAAAAATGAAATGACTTCAGGAGAGAAGCGCATGAATATTGTTTGTATGTTTGCCGTTTTATTTTTGACTACGAAGGGAAAATCAAGAAGAAAAAAAAAAGGTGTACCTTAGCGTTTATGAGTATATTTATCTACTCATCTGTAAATACTATATAGAATCTAGCCACATGGATGGACAAGCCCGTCGATTTGGTGCGGGCCCCGAGCCCGGTTGAATAAGGAGGGTTTCGTCAGGAAGGGCATCCAGCGTAAAATTTGTGCCAAGTTTTTTTTTTTTTATGATTGATACCATGACGGGCCAAAAAAAAAAAAAATCTACCCTCATCGTGCTTGGGCACGAAGAAATCAGAGATGGGAAGTATTGTGACTTGTCAGATATGAAGGGATAATAAGACATGTGTACCAAATACCTAAGGATATTCGGTGTTGATGTAGGCATAAAAAGAGAACCGTAACTGAAGCAAGACTTAGCATCGACCTGTCCAGGACCGTCTTATTTAAATCCACAAGAACCTTCAGCTGTAGTATTGCAACTGGCGATTGGTGCCATGGGCCAACCTACTATATGAGATATTGCCGTAAATACAGTTTACAACAACAGAGAGAGAGTATAATAACCCCTGTCACTTACTCGGAAAGAGTTAATTTCTGTGACCATATTTTCTTAATGCTGTAATATCTGACAATCTACAAGTAAGGAAAATAACTGTTTGATTATCCATAACAAAATAATCACCAAAATTGATATTCGCAATCACTGATTTTTACAACAAAAATGCATAACCCTAATCCTTTATATATACATACATACATATACCGTGGCTGTATATATATATATATATATATATATATATATATATATATATATATATATATATATATATATATATATATATATAATATTTTAATGACACTATTTGTCCCCATCATGAGGGTGAGCGCCGGCAGGTTAGAGTTGGGAAATTAAGGCTGGATGCCTACCTATCACCCCGTGGGGGGCTCGATCGCATGTCTGACACCTCCAGAGTCGATTGCTTTGCCCACTGTGCTACCACGGTCACCTTTTATTAAAAACTTGCATAAAAGACGTGTAATGGCAAAAAATCAAATAGTGTATAGTTACAGATTAGAAATTACGGTATTTTTCTCTTGACAACATATACCAGAAGTTTAGTTTAGTTTAGTTTAGTTTAGAAAAAAAATGAAAAAAAAAATACAATATTTGCCAAAAATACCATACAAAACCCAGAGGGTTACAAAATACATCAAGAGAATTATCATATCATTCTAACAACTCACAAGTGGCAGTTTTGCTTTTTAGTTATTTCGTTATTACTTGAAAAAGAAAGTTTGCCCACTTACCCTGTGTATAAACTAAGCAGAGTGGTGGTAGTGGGGATATTGTGGCAGCCAATTATTTCTGAGGAACTAAGAGGAGTTATCGAGGTATTTTAGGGTCGGGTGAATGTGTGCTTTGACTCGGCCACTTGTATGGGAGAGTTAGGCCATTTTATATGTATGCATGTCTTATCAAAATGACGTGTATCTTCCTTTCTTCTCGAGAAATATACATCTTAAAATAATATATGTATACATCCTCCTTTACATGATATGCCTGTTCATTATACAGTTCTTCATACAGTTAAGTATGTATAGTGATGCCTACAGACTTCTTTCTTTAAAGACTATCTGTATATCCTAAATCATGACACTTGTACCAAAAGCATACTAATTACTTGACGTAGTTAACAGACTTTACATTATATAATAACTACACTCTCAGACAATTTTAAGCTAATCATACTCTCGCAATTTTACACAGTATCCTCCGAAGGTAGCTCATTGGTAAAGCGCGCAAAAGTAGAAGCGACTAAGGCGGGTTCGATCCCACAGCGGGGACATAGTTAGGGCATTCAGCCTTAATCATCCATCTCCAAGAAAATCCCTGTCCGACCCCAATTGAATGGTGACTAATTGTGACACATGAAATGGTGCCTATATCATTTGAATGGATGATGACTGACTGATGTGTTTGCTGTTCATTTCACGTAGATGTGTGATTGCACAAATCCTCGGCAAATCGGATATATTCCATGTCTCCTGTCAGTTTCCTTGTGGTCGCCAATGCAGATGGAATGATGAGAGGACATTTTTAGGACTTTAGGATCTCTGATTTCTGGGTGATTTTAATATTTTACTCTCTTCATTATCTACAAAGTTGTCTATTTGGAAATGTTATGTTTAGTCCGATTTACCAGGCCATATAGTACCCCATGCTATTTAGAAAACTACTGATATAAAACTCTACGCTTTCATGCTTATTCCAAGATTGGGGCAAATAGCCTAGTTTTGTAGTTTTACCATTTAAAAGCAGCTTATCATATCCTCCGTTAAAGGATATGTGCGTTTTGTGCCCAGTATCTTTTAGAATGAACTAATTAGATTCTGGGAGAAAAAAGTTTATGTAATTACTCATTACAAATCTCAGAAGTTATAATCTGCTGGTTTATTCTTCACATTCTAATTTTTTCCCTCCCAGATTTCGCCGTTTTATTAAACGGTCGAACATCACAAACGCCAATGACTACGTCACGTGTGGCCACAGGGCGTCTTTCTCTTCGCCGAGGAACGCTTCATTTCTCCTTTTTACTGGAAGAAGGTGCCCCTGCTCCAGAATCCATCCAGTTCCTGAGTGACTCTGGCAGTATCCTTGAAATTCTTGAAGCTCAACCTACTCCATATGAAGCCACTAATAGCAGAATATGTGGCACTTGGACTCGAGTGCCTAAGGAATACAAGTAAGAAATGCTAGAACTGCTTCTTTTCTTAAGTTATCGACTTGTTTTAGACTTTTTTGTGCACAAGAAAGAACATATACACAAAACTTGATTTATATTAACTTAAGGATTTAAATATGATCATAACTGTGATATAAAAGTTTATTTAAACGAGTCATTAATAATGTTCTTGTCATTGTTTCCTTCTGCTTGTTTATTGCTATAGGGCATTACTTCGAGAAGAAAAGGTATGGGTAGCCTTATATCCTCCAGAAGAATCAGGAGAGGATGTGATCAGTGGACTCGTAGCCCGCTATGTAGGTGTGGATACAGAGATCTTCTCGGCACTCTTAGTGCCATCGCCAACGGCCAACCAAACTCTGAGTGGAGGTGGCACTGCAATTATATCTGCCGAGAAGAAGACGGACTCTCTTCATATTAGCCTTGTGTTTAACGGTGTCTTTGCGCCAAGAGAGAGCCACAATGCCACAATTGCTGTTGAGCTCTCACCCTCTAAAGCTTTGCCAGCAGTCACGGATACGATTATCCTTACAAAAATTGCCTCAGTAAGATATTGGTTGATCTTGTTGATTGTTTGACACTTATCACTTGAGTGAAATATACATTGCCTCTCTGATGCTAACTCTCTCTCTTTATATATATATATATATATATATATATATATATATATATATATATATATATATATATATATATATATATATATATATATATATATAGTAATGCCCACAAATTTCTGAAATCTTTTTATCATTGGAGTGATAAACAAATCTTTGAATGTTTGTGCACAGAAGAGATCCAAACATCAATGATACTTCTTTTCAAATCTTGATATTGTAAAAAATTAAAGAGAGTATATATATATATATATATATATATATATATATATATATATATATATATATATATATATATATATATATATATATACATATATACATATATACATATATATATATATATATATATATATATATATATATATATATATATATATATATATATATAGTATATATATATATATATATATATAAATAACCGGAACCATATATGTTTGTGTGTGTGTGTAAGAATGTATAAACAGGGAACACATTAATAATTCTAGTTTCTTTGTTGGATAATCCAATACTGTTATTTCATAGGATTTGAATCGAATGGAATATCGAACAACACTAGGAGAGAGCAGCCTACGACTTCTAACTCGTGGACATGTGTCCATGAAAGTGATGAGTGTAGCAGCTCCAGAGTTGGCACTAGAAGGCATGATAACTCCTCGTGCCACTTGTAATGTGTTCTCTACAGTTCTCAGTGTCCCTGAGAGTAACAGTATACATGATAACTCGTTATCTCTGGTTTCAGTACCGCCACCACCTTATGGTTCTGGCTGGGCACTTTTAACAGTATCAAATGACGGAGATTTTGATTATCAAATCTACGTTCAAGGGGCAGCAGTAACTAGCCTGAAACTTGAGACACAGTACCGAAGAGGTCATAGAATCGTTGATGACCTAACGTCAAACTTTGTTAATAATTGGGCCAATGGTTCCTACAGTCGACCAACTTTTCGTGATTTGGATGCTCTTCTTCGTGGAAAAATTGAAGTGGTTGTGTCCACTGACGATAATACCCAGACTCTTAGGGGAATGTTGAGTCCAGTAGCTGTGACAGAAGCCCTGAGATCTCGTCAACCTGTACTGCTTTCGTCTCCAGAGGTTCCATTGGCAGCCACTGTATGGATGGCAGTAGATGCTGTTTGCGTTACTCATTATGATGTGCAGGTAGCGGGTCCTCCACCTAATGGAGCCATAGAACCTTTTTGGAGCCTGTACCTACGTGAAAATGACACTACGTGGGATCCCAGGCTAGAGATGACAAAGTTGGATTTAGAAATGGAAGTAGAAGGCAGAGAACTGTTTGCCCACTCCACTCGTCTAACTAGGCTATCACTATCTCGATTAGCTCATGAGGCCTCTTACTTGGATTTGCATTTGATTCCTGCCAATAATAACACAAGTCCCCTACCACCGTTAACAGGACAAATTAAGGGTGTTACTGTACCGCCTAAATGTCTTTTCGACTCGGATGTTTATGCAGAGTCCGTGGGTCACCCAGATGATGAGTTTTGCGCACCTGGAATATGCCTGAGACATGAAGGTGACACTGAAGCAAAAAGCCACAAGTGCAAAGATGCAGGTAGATTTCTTTGAAACTTGTTTAAATATAACATGTTTCTTTATTCCTTGATAGTGTATATTCTACAGGCTCATCTAATTTCTCACTTTGGAGATCTTCAGTAGATGTGTTATATAGCTATAAAAGTGTTACAGTCATATTCCTTGTAATATATGATTTCTTTTTTTCGTGTAGACAACAGAGTGTTTGATGATGGCAGTAGTTGGCAATCTCCTGCAAATCCTTGTTCTATGTGTATGTGTACCAAAGGAAAGATCAAGTGCCTAGATGTAATATGTCCGGATGTAAACTGCGATGGTGCAACAACTCCACCTGGTGAATGCTGTCCCATATGTCCGGGTAAGTAACATATGTTTTATTTGCGGAGACTATATAGAATTTATGCTGGTTTTCTTACATATTTTTCATTATATGCCACACCACTGCAGATCCAGTATATATGTACTGCCTCAACTCCTTTTCTTTTGTAAAGTAGTTCAGATTTTCGTAATTTTTTCTCGTTTCTTACATCCTAGTTTTCCTATGTAAAACCCTTTAGCATGGCAGTAAAAGAATCTTTAGTTTTCAAATGATCCATGAGGAATAGTGTACATAGGACTGTTGACTTGGATACTTTATATTTCGGGAATTTATTTGAGAAAATGTTTTATATAAGCTTGAAAATAGTGGTAGAAAGAGAAAAGTATGCTAATAAAAGTATGAAATATATAATACTTTAGCATTTAAATGTTATTTTAATAGATTATATTACAGGACAGTACTTTGGAAGTGAGTGATTATATATATTTTTGACACTAAGGTTGAAATAAAATTACTTTAACATGATAAGAGTATTTTGCATGCGATGTATAGGTAACTTACAGAATTATTTTATCATCAGGGCAAGCTGAAGTAATTAATTCAGATCAGACATGCAGGCTTAATGACCAGAGACACAAAGTTGGAACGTTATGGTATCCTTTCCTCGTCCCAAAAGGTTTTGATAAGTGTGTCACATGTACTTGCAAGGTAAGATTTAATTTTCTACATGTATGAATATACTTTATAATACACTAGCATAATGAGACCAGGGTAGCCGAGTTGATAAAATAGTATACTTGTGAGTTTGACAGACATCGATCGAGCCCACTGTTGGGTGCTAAGGAAGGTCATCCAACCTTGATTCTCCAGCCACACTCTGTGTCCACCCCCATATATGGACTAATGATGACATACGAGGATTCAGTACATCACCATAATATTGATGACAATTTTTTTAAATAATACCCTAATTGTTAGAGCCAGCGGGATGGCCACAACAGAACAGAAAGGGGAGGCTGCCAGTCTTCTCTTCATACTCGACCCATCATTATCCCTTAAACCTTCTGTTCTTGGGCAAGAGGAACGTCATTGAGGAATGGATTACCAACTTCTGTTGCTATTAGTCGGCTCTCAACACATGCAGGGGATTCGAGAGTTTTCTCTCTCCCTCATCATAAGGGATAATAATAATAATAATTATCTCTCTCTCTATATATATACAATAGCCATATTCCCCCTTATAAGGGGAGGTAGCTAAGACAAAGCAAAATACCTTGACTATGCGGGAAGAAAAATACAAAGGAGGGGATTCCACTCTCCTCGCTCTGCCCCATTTAGTCGACTTTTATGACACGCAGGGGAACACGGAGGAAGTATTTTTACCCCCCTCCCTCAGGGGGTATAATAATAATAATTTTAGTAGTAATAATAATTATAACAATAATTATAATAATTGATTTTTCTAATTGCAATAATACCTGAGTAACATGCATACATTTATGTCTTATTGACAGGAAAGAATATTATCCAAATTTTTACTTTACAGCTATCCTCATCTGCACGTCCGGAAGTTAGTTGCACAAGGACTTCTTGTCCAGTTTTACATTGTGATGAAGACTTGAAGGAGACTCTGCCTGACTCTTGTTGTCCTAGGTGTCGACTGCCTCCCCCACCACCCAATGCTCCTACATTACCTCCAGGTGTCAATAATCATCCAACCCTCACTGAGGAGGAATATAGACAAAATGTCCTGGACAGAGGAGGATGTGTTTATAGAAGCAGTGTAAGTCAAGTCAAAAAATTTTGTTTATATTCAAATGGAAAAATATTTTTGACATTGGTATTTCATACCCCCTAATGAGGACTGTGATAGCACAGTGGGTCAGAACGTTACAATCCATGTTTGAGGCAATTGTGAGGTGTTGGGAAGGCCATCCAGCTTTAATTACCCTGCTCCAACCTGTCTGTGTCCACCCCCACTCGAATGTGGATTAATAGTGAGACATCAAGCAGCAGACATTCGTATCCGCTAATAGACTCATTTGATTTTGCATAGATATCAGAGGGTAGAACTTGTTAGACTCTGCTTATGTTTCTTTGTTTGAATTAACCAAAGCTAAAGATAGCTCACAGAATATATTTCACAAAAGAGCAAAAGAAAGCCTCTTTCAAAGAGCAAAAGATGAATTCCTCATTCGTTCAAGATGTGATACAATGGCTCAAATAAATTCGGTGTAAAAGGAGTTTTAATGGTGGTTGCATGAGAAAGAGTAAAATGTTGTTAATGTAAGTAGAGTGAGTGAATACCTGTCAAGTAATAGTTGGGAAGATTCTGTACATTAAACATTACTGTGCCCTTTCAAGTGAGGTGTGAGGGAAAGATATTTTGGAGAGAGGTGGATCAAGAGATGAGATGAGACAGTGCTTGCAGGAAAAAATTTAAATGGACAGGTGGGAAGATGCTGTGAAGTGATTGCGAGAATACATAGAAGAAGAGGTATAGGAGAAGAAATAAAGATGGGAGAGAATTGTGAATTTTGCAGTGGCCTTTGACTTGCAATATTAAATAAATTTTTTGAGAGGAATAGAAAATATTGGTCATACAGGAGTGGAGAACGAGAATGTTGAATTAACTTTCTATTCATAGGATCAAAACCTAAAGGACGTTTATTTATCTTGCAAAGGGAAATACAGAAAGCATAATAGAGCATATACATAGTGATGGAATGCAAGGTCAAAAGGGGTATGAGAAGACCAAAGCCAGTGACATCAAGGATTAAATGGTGAAGGCTAACGGAAGGAGAGCTTAATACCCAACATAAAAGCTTCTGCAAAGAGTAAAACTTAGAAACTGCCAATGAATGGAGGGTAGAAAATGGTAAAATTATACTTAGGAGTTAATGGAAGAATGAAACCACATCCCTAGAACGTATTGTATTGTTGGAATGTAACACACATGAGATAATAAAGGTAAAGCATCAAGCATTGTCATAGTTCGAGGGAACATGAATATTGCAGATAGAGAAGAGTGTCAAAGAGCAAGCAAAGTTTGATACATGCACATTCAGTGATTTTCCCTCACATCCTTTTGCATATCAATGACTTTATAAAGTTCTGAGTTATAGAGTGTAGCTTTGGTTCAGTAATAGACCCAGCACTCGAGAATCATAGCTTATGAAATGTAAATTAATATATCCTTTTGCTACTTTTGTGCTTATTGACATAGGCTAATTCTCTGAAGGATGGATTGAAATTGCTGAAATTGAATATGTTACCCTTCATATAGTATAAACTTATTATTCATAATTTACTTCAAACCATATGATTATTAGAAGGAGAGGTTGCTACCTTCAGCTGAATATGGCATTCTGTATGAAGCAAAAAGTTATCATAAATTAAGTAAATTGAGATAATTGTTTACCATAAAAATATAATAAAAAAGGAATTTTTTGGATACTAGTCATTAGGAAAGAAAATGGAGTGCAGTAGCTGCGGACCACTGTCGTGCAATGGTTAGCAGCAATCGCTACTGTAGGGCATTAGGAAAAGCATCTAGTCTTAATTCCACAGCTCCAACCAGTCTGTGTCCACCCCCAATTTGAATGGGAATTAAGAGTGGCACATAAAATTACAAACACATGCTGTCCAGTAGCGCATTGTAGTATTTTACATTATGGCCTCAGTAGGTGAACTGCCAATATACATATCCAGAAAGTAATAGATGTTGAAGCAATTGATGTCGAGAAACTCAGAACTTTTGCAAGTATTAATTGCTTTCCAGATTGTGGTTGAAAACGGTAAAGAATGGCATCCACGAATCAATTCATTTGGGGAATTGAATTGTGTTACCTGTAGATGTAAGGTAAGAAAGAATTCCATAAACGATTTATACTTAAAAGGCTTTTGCCCCTTTGGCAATATATTTAAGATATTGATCTTTATTTCACAATGTAGGTTTTCTGTAGAGGTGTGCATGATAATTTATATCGTACTTCCTTCCATTTTTTTTTTTTACACACTCGAACCCTTGTATATTACCTGTGCTTCTCCTTGTTTCAGTGTTTTGTAGCCAGTCATAATAATTGTATGAGCAACAAGCCATCAGAATGTACTGTTGTCTAAATATAAATGGGTGCCTATCCTCAGAGATGAACTCTTGGTGTCTTTTACAGGATGGTAATATAACGTGTGATCCCGAACAATGTCCAACACTGAATTGCAAAACGCTGGTTGAGTCAGATCGAGAATGTTGTCCTCATTGTGCAGACTCGGCAAATACGAATGAATTTTACCGCAGCAGGAAAAGAACATCCTCCAGAAACAAAAAGAATAAAGGGAAGAAGCAGCCAAACTTTTAAAAATGTACATCTAATGTCATCTAGAAGGAAGAAATGTCTGCAGAAATGCGATGTGACCGTTTGGTGGTTTAAATCCTGAAGGAGGATAGAACTAGATGCTATTATGCAATTTGATGTTTTTCCTCTCTCCGAAAAGCAGTAACACTTGCTGCTGGACTTCTCACTTGTCTGTTGCACTGTACAAACTCTACCTATGCTAGTTTATATTTTAGTCTTTTTTTTAATTCTTTGAAAGACTGCATAGGGATCTGAATTCTGCAGACATATTGATGCCTTAGATTCCATGAGGCTTCATTGTGCAGTTGCCAGGAGTTATGAAAATATTCATAAAAGCAACTTGGAAGTATGTTTGATCATGCTGTAAACTAAACTAGCTAATCGAAAGGTGTAGACACGTTTGAAGCCTGTAACGTAAAGGGCTAGAGTGCTTGGGACCTGAGTTGTTGAGCTGTTGATGAGGGGGAAGTAGTCTTCATATCACATGAAATACAAATCACACAGACACATTATTCTTATTATAAGAATATACAATATTTCTACTTCATTCGTTATATCATGATAAAGTACGTGTTTTAATGTGCTAATACGATTGAAGATAAGCATATAGCATATATTTTTGGACGTTCGAGATATTAAAAAGTGTAGTTAACTAAAGTATAAATAGGTAAAGGACATTCTGACCCTGACATAAAAAGTCGCATTCTGTCAGTTGATCCATTTGTTGAAGACCCACTTTCTGTCCCTCACCAGCATGCTGTTAATAGTACCAAAGATGACGGGTGTTTCAAAAATCTGGATATTGCTGTATAGTGAGGAGATCAGCAATATCTATGTTTAAATTTAAAGACATTGTTAATGGCTTATGCCTCAAACAATACGGTATTGCATAAATAAGATCATTATTTGGGAGCTTCTCCCTGTGAATTAGGTCATAAATTACGTGATGTGGATACACATTGCTTAATATATCTCAGCTATATACGATATGTATTTTGTCCATATTTGGTATTGAACCGTAATACCACGAATCTCCTCACAATACATATTCCCTATATTTTTTTTCCTGTCAGTAAATTCCTTCAAACTTAGAAAAGTTGTAACTCGGTGCAAAAAATTGATTTTTGACAATCTGAGTGCAACTTAGAGCTCAATCCTAGACTGATAATGTTTGTTAGGCTGAAGCAGCTTTTATGGAAAATGCTGACAGTGGAGCATTATCCCATGGTGCAATTTTTTTTTTCTTTAACTGTGGAGGCTACTGTTTCTATTCAATAAGATGTAATAGAAAACGTAGTTTATATTAGTATGACGTGTTGTGAACAAAGCTTTTTTTCTTTTCTTTTTTTTTTTGTCTACAAGGTCTAATTCATAGCCTCATAAAATGGGTTTACAGTATGATACAGTGCTGAAATTTTTTTTTTTTTTTTTTTTTTTTTTTTTAGTGCTAGTCGATTTATAATATGATGTTTTGGGGTTTACAAACTATCATTAATATGACTCAGACCTTGTATTAAAGTAGGAAGAACAAGCATATTTTTGTAAATGTGTAAATATGTTATTTACATAGTCTTACTTTTTAAGAATAGTGATTTGCTTTACTACTCTATGCATATGGATATATGCATTAAAACATAATTGTAGCCTATGTGAACTCGTTCAGTAGGGCTTTGTGTACTATTTTAATGCATTCTGACAGAAAGAAAAGCCCTCTTAAATGATGTCTTTAAAACTTAATACAATGCAACACAACAGCTGTGAGACAATGTCTCGTTTATGTTTCAGCATTGTTTTTTAACACTCGTTTGACATCTGAACTGCTTCGTTTGGTTTTTACATTTGATGGTGTTCCTCAGATTAATCTAACAGTTTCATGGCTGCCAATGGACAGTATATCTTGGTCTGTAAAATATTTCACTCCTTTTCTCTCGGAAATATGATTAAGGAAAGTGTTATATGCTATTGTTCATTTAGCAGAGTGCTTTGATTGCTTGATAAATATATATGATGACTTGCATTCAGAAACACCACTTATTTTTGTATCACAATTCTTCTAGAGTCATATAGAGGAGCATCAGCTTAGACTATCAGAATGACATAAATATTTTGTTATTATATTTGGTTCAGTTTTAAAGTTATGGCATCTTTAGTGCTTGAAGAAGAACTATGAATATCTCTAATAATCCTTTTTCTAGCTAGGTGTATTGACATGCATATTGAACACTCTACGTACTAGATACAGACTTCTATTAAGTAACAGTCTGACAAAATTTTCTAAGCTATTGAGGCAGTTCTTTTATGGCTTCCTCATATGCAACATGAAATGAAATAAAACTATCTCAGGATCAGATTACACGTTAAGAATGTAGTTTTTGGGGGCGTAATTTAACTAAATATGTATGAAAATCGTTATACTGCTTTTCCTAAATCTCCAACAATTTTGTAGATGTTATATGATTAGGTTAGGAATGTCATAACATGAACTTCAGTCTGAAGGCCATATTTTTTTTGTCAAAATTAATGAAAGTTAAGTAATGCCCCACTTGCTACAGTCTTACTGAATTTAATTCATTATATTTTGAAATTAACTATCAATTGTGTTGAAAGCAAAAGTTAGGGGATGTGTATACTTTCATCTAATTAATAACTAATGATTAATAGTTGGCTACCTAGTAAGCCTCCTGTTAAATATGTTGGTGCATAGGATGTTTTTTCAATACCTTAACTCGGACAGAAAAAGAAGTGAATCTTGCTGTTATTTTGAAATGTCTCATATCAAGATGATATGACTTTAAATGCCAAGTAATAGTACTTGTTGGTAAAATTTGGCGTGCTGATAGCATGTAATAGTATGACATGATGAGAACCTTAACGATCATTGGTTGTATTTTCATTATGAATTTTAGTAGTTAGTGCGAGATCCAAAAATTAATTGCTGAAAGTACAAGTAAACTCGGTAAATTGCTAATAAAAAAAATAACTTTAATGGGCATTACATGCAATTCAGTCTATAAATAATAATTCTATATGACTAAAAAATTGGTCTGACCATAGAAATGATTAGTCATTAATAGTTTTTTTTAATAACTACATACTATTGGTAGTTGATTTATTTCTTTGTAATTCACTGATTTTTGTAATGAAAAATCCAATATTTTGGAAACTTATGAACTCTTGCATTTCAATTTTAGGTCATTTGAAAAATTTATGTACAATTCCTTCTTCCTTAAATATTTTCTTTTTGCCAGGACGCAACCGACAAAAGAGGAGATTATATGTTTTTTTTCATTCGGAAACTTTAAATATGAATAATATAAAAGAACTTGGCTCATTATATTTATCATTGCATACAATATAGACATATCAGTATTTTAACTTTAATTATTGTGTTTCTGCTTAGCCTAAAAGATTTTCTTAAAACAGAGAATTGTCATATTTTATTTTATTATATATCAAACATTAAAAAAATGGCAAGATTCACATCTCAAAAAAAAAATCCTAAAAACACATTAAACAATATTGAAAAAAGAAATTATTTTCTATACTTAAGATTTGTAAGACATTTTTTCTGATGCATTTTGCATGTAGAAATGTACAGTATTTATACTTGTAGTAATGATATGTTTCATAAAAAATATAGCTATTGATGTAGTAATTAGACGGTGGGCTTTATCAAATACAATATATATATTTTCGTTTTTCCATATGTCCCAAGGATGGTAGGAAAAATAAAAGATCATCATTTTGAATCAAAATGACAAGTGCCATAGAGTCACAGTTAGCATGATATAGTATGTAATTTATAATATTTTGCAGAAGTGCCACTCAATTCGGAAGTGCCTGGCAAAATCTGATCAAGAGGACTTTGTGAGTGTTACAGTAAAAAATTGCAAGTAAAAATGACGAATTTGATAATTATATTGCTACGGTATGTGATTATGTACCTTTTGTACTGTTAGGAAGTATGAAAATAACGTAACTGACAAACTTAATTGTTCATTTGAAGATATCTTCTGTTCAGTCAGTTACTGTTTCGCCATTACTTTTTTCAGAGGTCAGGTCAGTATTCTTGGTATTTCCAAAATTCCCTCTATTTAAAGGAATTTTGTAGCTTTCTTCCTCTGGTTGTATAGACACTGCTAACTCTATTGAGAGAAGGCAATATTTATAAAAAAAAAAAAAACAATTGTATACGCAAATTATATACAAATTTCTAAGAAGGTTTCCAAACAGATCTTAGCTTCTTTGAAGTGTAGTATGTTTGATATTCCCTTTCATGGAAAACACTATTTCCTACAGAGTACCATCCAAGAATGTTCAAATATTATCAGCAATTTGTATATAGTGAGTTCATTACACTGGTGCTACTTCTGTTATTCAAATATTTGTTTTGACAACCCTTTTTTAGTAATGACCGAAAACGGTATACCAGCACTCCTAATGGGGCGTTAACTAAACATCAGGACACCTGGTCTCTGGTCAGATTTTGATGGCATTTCTCCCATGAAGTCAATGAAAGGGTACACATTGCAGGGTATATATTACTAAGTTATATTATAGGTTGAAATTTAAGTGTTGCGAGAACTGGCATTTTCATATGGAAATGTAGGATTACTAATTTTAATTTATTTAGTCTTCAGCAGTGTTGTTTTTACTGTGCACTGCAGTGCTTGATTCTGCAGCGTTGATCAGTAATGTTAGAGGGTCATGCAAAAGTAAGTTTCAAAACATTTACTTCTCCTCATTTTCTTACTTTATATTTACTCTGAAAAGTACGTAAGTATAATAGCAGGAGACTGAAGATACTGAGAACTTTGGAAATAAGTTTCGGAATTCTGCAAATGAGCCATGTGATATCACTCGTGAAAACTTTTGTAGAGTGCAAGCAAAGCTGCCAGTGTATAGTATAACTGCTGTTTTTACCCCATGTTATGTAGACAATTTTTCATTAGTTGTGTCTTTGTAAATAAGAAGAATTAAAAAACACTAATAAATAATAATTATGATAATACATTCTCAAGCTAGTCAGTTTTTGCAGATAATTTCTCTTAAAAAAAGCATGATAAAAAAAAAGCTATCTGGGAAAACGTGTCTCATTTATCTCTCATCGGGTTTATCTGTGTAAATGTATTATAATCAGTTAGGCGTATTGGAAAGATGATGTATTTCCTGCTGTACAAAAAATAATGCTAATAGCATAATACTTTCTAATTTCTAGACACTTTTAAGATTATATAATTGTTATTTTTAAACAAGATAAGGAAAATCTTATAGCCCAGGGCAGCCGATGACTACAATGCATTCAAAAATCACTCAAAATGAATCTCTTTCCTCTACTTTCCGTGTTATTATTTTACATACTGTCATAAATGGATATTATATCTCTTTTTTCATTTCACTATCTTTGCCATTAGCATTTCATGTCATAGCTTCTGCAGTGATTGAAGATTGACTTATAAAGGAGGAGTTTGTGGTTGTTGCGGATATGTTGCTTGAACGATAGTGATAATTTTTTGTCTTCGCTCTAGATAGACGGCTTTGACTCAGTTCACTCCATGTAAGTTATAATATTTATTGTAACTATTACATGTCATTATCAATGAGGATTGGCAAGAATTTCAGCTATTGTATACTGTTTTTATTGCCTCATATTGCATTTCAGTCTTCTCATTTGCACATTGTTTCCTATCTCACGTAATTATTCTTTTCTCTTCTCCTTTTGCTTTGAAGCATCCATTAGCTCATCACTCTGTCGGGAGCAACAGAGGTTACTTTTTCCTCATTTGGAACTTGAATAGCTCTTTTAGTAGTTAAAAGACGATGATTTTCATATAAATTCAGTATGATTCCGAAACTGAACAAGGAGGTCAGTGGTGAAGCAAATGGTCTGTGCTCGGCTGTGAATTTTAAAGATACAATCAACCGAGCTTAGAATTATCGTTCTTGGCATCTTCTTACGCTAGACAGCTGTTGCAGTAGAGGAAAAGTTATGTAATGAGTGCTTATCCTTTTACTTTCTCATTTTAAATTTTTTTTAAGGTACATTTAGGGATACTTTCATATCTTGCAATTTTTTTTTATCATCTTTGCAATTAGAGGGATCAAGAGATATCCCTGGAAAGAACTGATGAAAAAAACTTTACTGCAGTCTTTCTCTTAATAACTGGCACATTTGCATGAATAAAATATATGAATAGCATGAGTAATATAGACTTGTAAAGAAATATTACTGTTTAGGGTAAAGTGATTCAAATTATTCAAGTACTGTACCATCATTTGTAGGGTGTAAATATTACCTTTTTTCCGTCTCGTGAAAAGCAAGATTTATCTTTATTTGCAGGTTACATGGAAACTGAACGTATGAAAATGCCAGAGGAACTGATAGGTTGTCATGGAATTTGAAAAGTAAAATGTTCTTGCCTGCCCTTATGTCTGCCATCCATTGATAACTATACATTACAGGAATACCATATATATATATAATATATATATATATATATATATATATATATATATATATATATATATATATATATATATATATATATATATATATATATATATATATATATATATATATATATATATATATATATATATATATAATGTGTGAAAGACTGCTTGCTGTTTACACACTGCAATATTCACCGAAGTATTAGCATTCTGAAATGTCATCAGATAATTCATATAGATGTGTATTTAATGAGCACATTGTATTAAATACTGCAGTACACAGTAAGAAATCTTTTAAAAGCAATTGCACATGACCATCGTAGTGTTTAACCAACCAAATGTCTTCCTTATTTTGCTATAGCAACCACATAAAACTGTAAATCCATAAGTAATATTTTTTCTAGAGCCACTGCTGAAATCACATCACTAGGCTGCCTCTCCTTTATGTAATAATGACTTATGCTTATATAAAAGTAGCTGGAAAATGCTGTATATGCTGATCAAAGTTTTTATATTTTTCCTTTTTCTTCATTCTTCAGTTTTTTATTTCTCTCTCTATCTCTGATCATTTTAAGTCATTTTAATCTTTCTCTATACAACTCTCTTATGCTCTTCAACAATGTATGACTTAGTCAAATAAATATATATATTCATTTTTTCTTAGCATTCCTAAATGTGTATATACTAAACTTTTTGTTGTTGTTAATAATACAGTAAGCTGAAAAAAATAAACACATTTCATTTAAAGGATGGTTTTATTTTGCCTTTAATGTTTTCAAAGGTAGCTTTGAGTTTATCTCCACAGGAACATGATTTTTAACTAAGTATGTTTGCTGTTTTAGAGTTTTATGGGTCTCTATTTATAACCATTCAGTTAGGGGTGGACATAGATAGGACTGAGCTTGGGAGTTAAGGTTGGATGCCCTTCCCAGTGTACCATCACAGTAAATTTTAAGATGGGTTGGCCACTTCCTGATTTGAGCACTCTAACCACTTCACTACCACAGTCCCAACAATGCTTATGTACGAGTGGTATAATCATGGAATGAATAACCTAAATATGACTCAAACATACTACTGTATTCGTTTGTAGCTTCAGATGGATTATAATAAGGACAAACCTAGCAAAATACAAAGATATACAGTCAGTAGAAAATACATTACAAAAAGCCTTAAAACAAATAACAGGACTAGAATCGTACTTATCCGGAGTGATTGAGAGTATTAGAGATACCAACGATTGTTTATCAGCGGATAACGGAAAACATGATTGAAGTGTATATTAAAATCTTGAACAATCAATACAACAATTGGTAATTACATGAAACTATCCAAAGAAAGAAGCAGAACCAAATGACAAATATATTTTAGCTCTAGGGTTGTGGATGTATGGAATAGTTTATTAGGCAATGCAGTAGTTCTCGGAGAAACTCATTTGAAATGCTTCTTTTACACAGTATTGTAGTATTATCCAACTAGTTTGGAAGTAACAAACGAGGGTTCGTACCTTCCATGGGGCATTATTATCTCTCCAGTTTGTGTGTACCTCCACCACCCCATTCTAATGGAGAGTAATTATAATACGTGAAACTGTGCTATATATCCACCATGTGTGTGTTGATAATGTATTTTTTAAATCCTGGTATGTGATCTGTCTATTAAAGATGTAAAAATAACTTCAGAGATTTTATTTATATATTGCTTGCTTGAAATAGGAGGTAAATGATAGGAATAGAAAGCAGAACCTGCTAATCCTTCTTTCTTTTACAAAGATTGATTTGAATCACGCTATTTAGGTTCATATGACCTACGTCTAAGGGATGCTGATTTCATGAAAAAAATATACATTAATTTTATGCTGAGAGTGCATATTCAATTGCCAGTGTTTAGTTTGTTAAGGAACCTTGTTTAAATTTTAAGCTGTGTTCTAAAGAAGCCAGTAGGGTGGCCAGAAACATAACAAAAGAACCAAAGTAGCCAGGCTTGATCATACGCTACCTCATCTTATCTTGTTTAATAGTTTTGTAATCAGAGAGAACATTAGGATAAGAAGGACTGCCAGTTTGCTCTCCCTCTTTTGTTCTTTTTACTCAGGGAGAATTTTTATTTCAGTCTGAAGCCGACTGAAAATATATATATATATATATATATATATATATATATATATATATATATATATATATATATATATATATATATATATATATATATATATATATATATATATATATATATATATATATATATATATATATATATATATATATATATTGTGTGACAACGGGACTGGCAAGAAAACTGCCCTCATCAATAACGGCCCAGGCATGAAGAAAACATTAAGACGAAGGAAGAGAAAAAGGTTACAGACAAGGCAGAGATAAGGTAATGATACACAAAGGTAATGGACAGACTGACAGACTGAACGAATAGTCATAGTACTGAGGACCTAGATATATGGCAGGATTAGGCCCTGAGATGACAAGAGATCCACTTTTTGAAGGAAGACAGGTTATAAGAATAATGAAAGACGGATGGAGGAAAAGAGTTCCAGAGTCTGGAGACAGATGGGAAGAAGCAGTCACTGACCAATAAATCTACAAGCTATAAGTCTCCACACAGTACCTGTGAGATGAGGCCGCTTGGCAGGTGTTATGCTGCCATGGCAGTGGGGGAGGGATGCGACTCACCAACTCATCAGAGCAGCAATAGAAATATTAGCGATTATAAAGAGAAAGGGATGATACCTTACGGCGGAGAGAAAGAGACTGCAGAGTAGAAGTAAGAGAAGGGTCATTAATGAGTCTGCCTGCTTATATTCAACCCTATCATGGATATAAGTATAAGAAAAAGCACCCCAGATGTGCGAGCTGTATTGTAAGCAGGGACCAATAAGACCTTTACAGATCTTAAATAACTGTACAGAGTTAAAGTAATGACGGAAACGAAACAGAACCCCCAATATTTTTGGTGCAGATATAGAACTTTTTGGATAATGTGATACCTCCAAGACAAGTTAGAGGCTATATGGATTCCTAATATGGTGACAGAATTAAGAGGGTAAATTTCTTTAGTTTCGAAGACAACAGGGCTACCAATGTTAAAAATTCTTAACATCTACAGTAAATCATTCCTAATATGAAAATTCGTGATCAGCAGTGATGGTTTACCTTGAATCATATTAGATGAATTTAAAACACCAAACAAACCATGAGGCATGGGATCTGTACTAATAGTCTAGATATATAAAATAACCCTTTGAATGTCAATTGTTTTTATTCAATGAATTTCAAAACTAAAACTCTATCTTAAAACAGTGATACTTCACGCTCCGTGTAGCAGCTAATAAAACTATAAGCTTTCAAAAAGACAGGGTATATTTTGGAGGCCAAAGTGACTTGAAATTTGAACTTCAAATGTAATTCAAGACTGATTTTATTTTAAAGTACAAGTGACTACCATTTCTTAAGTCTGTCCCACAAATATATATCTGCAGTAACAATTCCAATTTATGTATTACCATTCTAAGCATTTATGAAGTGTTGAACATCCCAAAATTCGAATATATGAGAGTGGCATATTAAACTCAAAATGTAATTTAAAATTTAAGAATAATTTAAGGTAGACACCCAGTGACTAACATTTATTACCTCTGCCACACAAAATATATATCAACAGTAATAGTTCCAGTTTACACACTATCATTTTAAGCATTCATGAAGTCTTGGACATCCTAAAAATGTGATATTTAAAGTACTAAAATGAACCTAAAAATCAATTCCACAAACTCTGCATGAATGAAAAACTCCACTTCATCCACATATAAAACAGCAAAACACAAAAACATAATGGACAAACTTCCTTTAAATTATGATTATCATGGTTGCACAATTATCTAAAAATCAAAATTCATACACTAACATGTCCATATACCAATAAAATCCATTTATTCATAAAGTAATGAAAAACAAATTATAACTTCAAAATATTGACTCAAGCAATACTAATTGCCAAGGAAACAATACTAATATCTACTGCTGTATCTGTAAAGAATTTTTCAGTTCAAATGCATTCAAGTGTTCTCTCTATAAAATGACGTTTACATAACTCAAAGCATCAGGAGTACATATTTACCTACGGTGGAATCTCTATGCAAATAGATATCATTCTCATGGCTACTCTATGGAAACGTGCTGTGTATGTATATATATATATATATATATATATATATATATATATATATATATATATATATATATATATATATATATATATATATATATATATATATATAATTGCGAATTTCTACATACAGGGGCTCCTTATTTCAAGTCAGGGGTCCGTTCCTGATAGCCTACTTAAAGCAGATTTTGACATAAGTCGGAAAAGACTTAAATTTGCATCTAGAACGCCCAAACAATGTTAAAAGTAAATCCTCTAAAATATAGAAAAATAATCTAAGTTCTTAGCCTAAGATATAAAAATAGTGTAAAACTATACTTAACAGTAATGCTTACCTTTGCTTGTGTAATTTAAAACATGAAAATAGTAAAATTACACTACAATACAGTATACAGTATAGTATTGCTTACCATTACTCATGTTGTCGGCTTGCACACTAGAGGGGCATTGCAAGGGAGGGGTATGATAGGCTTATTGGGAGATGGAAGATGGAGAGGCAGGTGCTGAGGAGACTGGGGCAAATGACTCTGGAGAGGCAAAGGAACATAGTGGAGGTACTGGGGCAGGTGAGCCTATAGAGGTAGAGGGTACAGGATCTGTTGCTGGGGGCTTTACCTTCACGAAGAATTGATTGAGGCAGGCGAGTCTGGAAGGATGCCCTCTTCTCCTCATATACTTCCTTGTTACACCGCAGGGCATCATTGATCCCTCTCTCGACCTAAGTGTACCTGGCAAAGTTGGGGTCCTGAGCCTCAAGCGTTGCCAACACTTCCTCTACCAGGGAAAACCTTTCTTGATATTCACTGAGTGTGCATCTCTTGGGCTCTGTGCTTGGTAATTCTTCTTCCTCAATCATCTGCTTCTCTAGTTGAAAGAAGCCCTCGGCAGATAACTCCTCACCACGAAATTCCAGAAGCTCTTTTACATCATCAGCCTCCATCTGTCTCCTCAAAGCCTCAGAAGTATTCACAAACTAAGGGCATGCTTTATTCCATACCCCCACTCAAGTTGTTTGCCTCACATCCTCCCAAGCATCAGCAATATTCTTCACAGCATAAAGAATATTATTTGACTTCCAGAAGTCATTGAGAGTCAAGTTCTTGTCCTTCTCAGTTGCCCTAAGAACCATAGCGACTGTCCTTCGGAGGTAATAGGTCTTGAAAGAGGCAATGACCCCTTATCCATTGGCTGTCACAGAGCAGTTGTATTAAGTGGAAGGTATACCACCTTTACATTACGATAAAAGTCATCCAAATGAGCAGGGTGAGGAAGGGCGTTGTCTAGAATTAGCAACACCTAAAAGGGCAGACCTTTGGAAGCACAGTACCTTTCTGCTTTATGCATAAAATGGTTGCTGTACCAGTCCTCAAATATTTGAAGGGTTATCTAAGCCTTTTTGTTTGACTTCCAGATAATTGGCAGTTGACCCTTCCAAATGTCCTTGAGTGCCCTTGGGTTTTTTGCCAAATAAACCAACAAGGGCTTCAGCTTACAGTCTTCAGAAGCATTAGCCCCCAAAAGCAGCCATTCTCTCCTTGCTGACCTTATGGCCTGGTGCTGTCTTCTCCTCCTTGGCAATGTATGTACGACTAGGAATATGTCTCCAGAATAAGCCAGACTCATCGTTAAAGACCTGTTCAGCACTGCGATCCCCCTCCCTTATTACATCAGCTAAAACAATAGGAAACATTCTTGCTGCTTCCTCATCACCACTTGCAGCATCACCTTGTATCTTATGTTATGCAAATTAGCGCGAGCCTTAAAACGATTAAGCAAACCCATACTAACCACAAACTCTTCACTTGCACTCCCTTCTCCCTTTTCTCTTTTCAAGGCTTTGAACAATATTTTAGCTTTTTCCTGTATTACCATGAGGCTTACTGGGATACGCCGTCGATTCTGGTCATCAAGCCAAAGCACTAGCAATCTCTCCAGCTCGATCATAAGGCAACTAGGCTGTCTAGTGATCAGAGTGGACATCATAGGACTTGAACCTTTCACATGGTCATGGATGCAATCTTTGTCTTTGATGATCATGGTCTCAGCTGTACGGGCTAATTCGAGATTGTGGCCAATGTTCCTAATAGTTTCTCCATTTTCAAAGTGGTAAACTATTTCAATTTTAATTTCCATGGTGCTTTTCATTTCTTCATAGCACTGCCATCAGAACTATCACCAACACGCTTGGGAGGCATAGTAATGTCAGTAACAAGCACACATGAGCAAAACAAACGAGAGAGCCGATGAACACAAGGCACAATAAGGCGGGCAAAAATAAACTGAGTGACACTTCTTCTTCTAATGCTGCATGATGCTGTATTCTTACAGGACACTCAACAAAACATTTTTCATAAAACTGTATTTACGGGTATGTTTGGTATTTACAGTGTTGCTTCACTTATCGCGGTAGTTCGGTTCCGGGACCCGCCGCGAACCAGGAAATCCGCGAAATAGGATCCGCCTATATGTACATAGATATTTTAATATATTTTTACGTTTACACTGTATAAACCCTCCCTGCACTGTTAAAAAAACACCCTTTACATTATAAATAACAGCAAGCAACGTAAATTTTTATGAAAGTGATAGATAAAATTACAGTGAATGAGGTGATAATGACGTGACATACATATCATTTACAATTATTTTTTCGTTTACGTACTGTATAAACCCTCCCTGCACTGTTAAAAAAAAAACATTATAGATAACAGCAAGCAACGTAAATTTTTATGAAAGTGATAGATAAAATTACGGTGAATGAGGTGATAATGACGTGACATACATATCATTTACAATTATTTTTTCGTTTACGTACTGTATAAACCCTCCCTGCACTGTTAAAAAAAGCACCCTTAACATTATAGATAACAGAAAGCAACGTAAATTTTTATGAAAGTGATAGGAAAACTTACCGTGAATGTGATGATGACGTGACATACATACTCATTTACAATTATTTTTTCGTTTACGTACTGTATAAACCCTCCCTGCACTGTTGAAAAAACAACCTTTACATTATAAATAACAGCAAGCAACGTAAATTTTTATGAAAGTGATAGATAAAGTTACGGTGAATGAGGTGATAATGACGTGACATACATACTCATTTACAATTATTTTTTCGTTTACGTACTGTATAAACCCTTCCTGCACTGTTAAAAAAACACCCTTTACATTATAAATAGCAGCAAGCCACGTAAATTTTTATGAAAGTGATAGATAAAATTATGGTGAATGAGGTGATAATGACGTGACATACGTACTCATTTACAATTATTTTTTCGTTTACGTACTGTATAAATATATATATATATATATATATATATATATATATATATATATATATATATATATATATATATATATATATATATATATATATATATATATATATATATATATATATCATAAATAACAGCAAGCAACGTAAATTTTTACGAAAGTGATAGATAAAACTACGGTGAATGAGGTGATAATGACGTGACATACATACTCATTTACAATTATTTTTTCGTTTACGTACTGTATAAACCCTCCCTGCACTGTTAAAGAAACACCCTTTACATTATAAATAACAGCAAGCAACGTAAATTTTTATGAAAGTGATAGATAAAATTACGGTGAATGAGCTGATAATGACGTGACATACATACTCATTTACAATTATTTTTTCGTTTACGTACTGTATAAACCCTCCCTGCACTGTTAAAAAAACACCCTTTAATTTATAAATAACAGCAAGCAACGTAAATTTTTAAGAAAGTGATAGATAAAATTACGGTGAATGAGGTGATAATGACGTGACATACATACTCATTTACAATTATTTTTTCGTTTACGTACTGTATAAACCCTCCCTGCACTGTTAAAAAAACACCCTTTACATTATAAATAACAGCAAGCAACGTAAATTTTTATGAAAGTGATAGATAAAATTACCATGAATGAGGTGATGATGACGTGACACATACTCATTTACAATTATTTTTTCGTTTACGCACTGTATAAACCCTCCCTGCACTGTTAAAAAAACACCCTTTATATTATAAATAACAGCACGCAACGTAAATTTCAAAAAAAGATGAAAATACTGAAAATGTTTTTTTTTCAATATTTTAATATTTTTGTGTATACCCAAAAAATAAAATGATAATTTATCCAAAAAAAACCGCGATAGAGTGAGAACGCGAACCAAGAAGTGCGAATAACCGGGGTAACACTGTATTTTAAATCAACATAATCCCTCAATATAACCATATACACCCACTTCTTGGAATAACGCAAAGATAGGTTCTCAGAAGTGACGTATAATGTAAAAATTGCATAATGTAACGAGTCATTTTCCATAAGAAACAATGATAACGGGCATAGATACTTTTCACTTAAAGGGCAACTGAATCAGATGAGCTCACCACAACACCTCGTACTACTCTCCAACACTCGCTTCCATCCCTAGTGACGAAGTTAACACATATAAACGCTGATTATCTAAGTCAAATTGATCTAAAATGCAACACAACGAAAGGATATCAAAACATCGTCACTTATGACAATGTTTTACTATTAATATTTACATAAAAGTGCAGTTTTTTACTGTTTATAGCTTAGACAGAGCCCTTTCCTTTTACATCTGGCACCAGCACACGTTAAAGTTGCTAGAAATTAGTAAAACAGAAAATCGTCCTTTTCATCCCCTTCTCCCCTCCCAACCCAGGGTGTACCCTTAAAGGGCGACTGAATTAGATGAGCTCACCACAACACCTCATACCACTCTTCCAACACTTGCTTTCATCCCTAGTTACGAAGTTATCGTAACACAATGCAAGGATATCACATGAGCAAAGCGAACGAGAGAGCCAATGAACACAAGGCACAATAAGGCGGGCAAAAATAAACTGAGTGACACTTCTTCTAATGCTGCATGATGCTGTATTCTTACAGGACACTCAACAAAACATTTTTCTTAAAATTGTATTTACGGGTATGTGTTTGGTATTTTTTTAAATCAACATAATCCCTCAATATAACCATATACACCCACTTCTTGGAATAACACAAAGATAGGTTCTTAGAAGTGACGTATAATGTAAAAATTGCGTAATGTAACAAGTCATTTTCCATAAGAAACAATGATAATGGGCATAGATACTTTTCACTTAAAGGGCAACTGAATCAGATGAGCTCACCACAACACCTCGTACCAATCTCCAACACTCGCTTCCATCCCTAGTGACGAAGTTAATGCATAGAAACGCTGATTATCTAAGTCAAATTGAACTAAAATGCAACACAACGAAAGGATATCAAAACATCGTCATTATGACATTGTTTTACTATGAATACTTACATAAAAGTGCAGTTTTTTGCTGTTTATAGTTTAGACAGAGCCCTTTCCTTTTACATCTGGCACCAACACACGTTAAAGTTGCCAGAAATGAGTAAAACAGAAAATCGTCCTTTTCACCCCCTTCCCCCCTCCCAACCCAGGGTGTACCCTTAAAGGGCGACTGAATTAGATGAGCTCACCACAACACCTCATACCACTCTTCCAACACTTGCTTTCATCCCTAGTTACGAAGTTATCATAACACAATGCAAGGATATCAAAACGTCGTCAAAGAATAGCCTCAACGAATTCCCTGCGTGTCGTAAAAGGCGACTAAAAGTGGACGGGGCGGGGGGACTAGGAATCCCTCCCCTTGTATCAACCTCCTGCGAGACGTCAAAGAAGAAGGGGAGTAGAGGGGAGAATAACTTCTCCCCAAACTCTAGTTTTTGGGTGTCTAAATGTGCGTGGTTGTAGTACGATAGAGAGCAAAAGCTGTGAGATTGGATATATGTTTGGTAGGAGGAGGATGGATGTATTGGCATTGTGTGAGACGAAGATGAAAGGAGAAGGAGAAGTGGCATTTCATTTGGTGATGTGATGGGTAGGGTGTCTGGGGTTGAAAGGGGGAAAGCGAGATAAGGTTTGGCATTATTGCTGAGTGAATGGATGGTAAATAAGGTAGTGGAATGGAAAGAAGTGTCATCTAGGCTGATGTGGGTGAGGGTTAGGATAGGAAGGGAATGTTGGGAATTTGTTAGTGCGTATGGGCCAGGATGTGAGAGAAGTGAGGAAGAGCGGGATGAATTTGGGAATGAGTTAACTAGATGTGTGGATGGTCTGAGTAGAAGGAACTATGTAGTTGTGTTGGGTGACTTGAATGCCAGAGTTGGTGATGGAGAGATAGAAGGTGTTGTAGGAAAGTATGGGGTACCAGGTGGGAATGAGAGTGGCAATAGACTGTTAGATATGTGTGTGGAGCAAGAGTTGGTGATAGGTAATAGTTTATTTAAGAAGAAGTTAATAAATAAGTATACATGGATGAGAGTGGCAAATGGAAGAGTGAAAGAAAGAGTATTGATGGATTATGTGTTGGTAGCAAAGAGCATGGTTGGTAGAGTGAAAGATGTGCATGCATTCAGGAGTGTGGCTGCTGGGATGTCTGATCAGTTTTTGGTTGAAGCAAAAGTGGTAGTAGCAAAAGAGTGGGGAAATAGTGTGGGGGGATGTAGAAGGGAAATAGTGAAGGTGGAAGAGTTAAAAAAGCCAGAGAAGAGACAGGAATATCAGGACAGGTTGAGAGTGGCATATGACAGGGTGAAAGGAAGAGAAGTTGGGAAGTTAGGGGAGGAATGGGGGTTGATGAAAGAATATTTTGTGGGACATGCAAGTGATGTGTGTGGAAAGAGGTTTGTTGGAGGTGGAATGAGGAGGGGCAGCAATTGGTGGAATGAAGGGGTGAAAATGAAGGTGGAAGAGAAAAAGAGGGCTTTTGAGGAATGGCTGCAGTGTAAAAGTAGGGAGAAGTATGAAAGATATAGGGAGAAAAATGTGGAAACCAAGCGGAAGGTAGA
Organism: Halocaridina rubra; assembly: GCA_037179515.1. Classification (NCBI taxonomy): domain Eukaryota; kingdom Metazoa; phylum Arthropoda; class Malacostraca; order Decapoda; family Atyidae; genus Halocaridina; species Halocaridina rubra. The sequence continues at coordinate 1,885 of JAXCGZ010013921.1, read as the reverse complement.
GGAAGAGAAGAGGTTGGCAAATGTTAGGTGGGGACACGATTTTAGTAGGTCATATGAGGAAAATAAAAAGAAGTTTTGGAAAGAAGTGAAGAGAGTAAGGAAGGGTGGATCGAGGATGGAAGAGACAGTGAAAGATGTGAATGGACAGATGTTAAGAGGGAACGATGCAAGGAAAAGATGGGTAGAATATTTTGAGTGCTTGCTGAATGTTGATGAAGATAGAGAGGCAGCTATAGTGGCAGTGAGGGGGGGGGGTTCAAGGGCCAGTAATGGGAGATGAAAATGAGAGAGAGATTACAAGAGAGGAGGTGAAAAGGGCATTGTATGAAGCGAAAGCAGGTAAAGCACCTGGAATGGATGGTGTGAGAGCGGATATGTTGAAAGAAGGGGGTGTGACTGCATTGGAATGGTTAGTGAGAGTGTTTAATATATGCTTTATGTTGTCATTGGTGCCAGTAGAATGGGTGATTGCCTGTATAGTGCCCCTATACAAAGGTAAGGGAGATGTGTATGAATGCAGTAATTTTAGGGGTATAAGTTTGTTGAGTGTGGTAGGATACTGGTTAATAGGATTAGGGATAAGACAGAATATGTGATCGCGGAAGTGCAGAGTGGTTTTAGGAGAGGTAGAGGTTGTATAGATCAAATTTTTATAGTTAAGCAGTTATGTGAGAAATATTTAGCTAAGGGTAAGGATGTGTATTTTGCATTTTTGGATCTGGAGAAAGCATATGATAGAGTTGATAGAGAGGCTATGTGGAATGTTTTGATATTATATGGAATTAATGGTAAATTTTTGCGTGCAGTGAAGAGTTTGTATGAGGGCAATAGAGCTTGTGTTAGGGTAGGGAATGAAGTGAGTGAGTGGTTTCCAGTTAGTGTGGGACTGAGACAGGGATGTGTGATGTCACCATGGCTGTTCAATTTGTATATTGATGGAGTTGTAAGAGAGGTGAATGAACGAGTGCGTGGTCGAGGTTTGAGAATGGTAGATGGGGATGATAACAAGTGGGAGCTGAATCAGTTGCTGTTTGCAGATGATACTGTGGTGGTGGCAGATTCAGAGGAAAAGCTGTGTCAGTTAGTGTCAGAATTTGGAATGGTGTGTGAGAGAAGGAAGTTGCAAGTGAATGTGGGAAAGAGTAAGGTTATGAGGTGTACAAGAAATGAGGATGGTGCTGAATTGAATGTTGTGTTGAATGGAGAGACACTTGAGGAAGTTAATCAGTTTAAGTATTTAGGCTTGGTTATAGCTGCAAATGGTGGATTGGAAGCAGATGTGTGTCACAGAGTGAATGAAGGATGTAAAGTGTTGGGTGCACTGAAAGGAGTGATGAAGAATAGAGGGTTGGAAATGAATGTTAAGAAAGTTTTGTATGAGAAAGTGGTTGTGCCAACTGTGATGTATGGATCAGAGTTATGGGGTATGAAAGTAAGTGAGAGACGGAAACTAAATGTGTTTGAGATGAAATGCCTGAGGAGTATGATTGGTGTATCACAATTGGATAGGGTTAGGAATAAAGTTGTGAGAGCAAGAATGGGTGTGAGGAGAGAAATTGCAGCCAGAGTAGATATGAATGTTCTGAGATGGTTTGGCCATGTGGAAAGGATGCATGATGAAAGGCTGCTGAAAAAGGTGATGAATGCGAGAGTTGATGGGAGAAATGCTAGAGGGAGGCCTAGGTTTGGATGGATGGATGGAGTAAGGAGAGCCCTGAATGATAGGAGGATGGATGTGAGGGAAGCAAGCGAGCGTGCTAGGAATAGGAAGGAGTGGCGAGTGATTGTGACGCAGCTCTGATGGGCATCTGCTGTTACCACGGGGCTGCATCTTACAGAGGTAGCCCTGTGGTAGGGGCAGTAGGAGGAGTTGGTAGTTGTGAAG
>JAXCGZ010013920.1:25000-45523 GCA_037179515.1 Halocaridina rubra | reverse complement strand
TTTTAACATGTTTAAACATGCTAATACTCTACTTAATTGTTTGCTAATGTTCTAAATGAGTCATAATCCTACTGTAATTAACTCAATTTTGTCTTTTAAAGAAACGAGAGAAGTAGATGAATTAATGTTTTGATTTAAACTGACTTGTTGATCTTAATTAATGTTTGACGTTAGTTTCACACTGGAATTATGCTGTTTAAATATAAGAATATGTTTGTATTTCAGATTTCCAACAAGGACATAGACCCTGCATGCTCTAGTTGTCTGTAAAGGTACTCTATATATGTTATGTTTGTGTAATTTGTATAGGAATTCTTAGAAAATAGCTTAAATAATTCGGCCCCATTTCTATTGTAAACTAATGTTAGCTAGGATATGTCCAAGAGCTCCCGGAAAAAAACTAGTCCATGCTTCGACTGAAATAAGAGATATTTCAGTTTTGGTTGGGAGGGATGTCGTATGACTTCCTGACCGGAAACGGTTGGTCGAGGGCACGGATATTTTATTACAATGTTTGTAGAAAGTGCCAAGGAAATATATGACCGGAACCGTGAGACTTATGGACCTGGCATCGAGAAGGGCGAGAAAGGACAGGAAGTTAGCCATTTCCTAAACCACAACATACATAAACTTGTGTTTCGTATGAAGGAACCTGCCCAGGAGAAATGCCCAATAACTTCTCCCCGGAAGTAGGAGGGATTCCACTTTGAACCTGGCTCTGATTTGCTGGACTAGATCTGACTGATTTCATTGGAGAATTGGATGTTAAGCCACGCCCTGCCCCTGGGGGTATTTAAAGAGCCACCCAGGGCAGAGACACTTAGTTAGCAGTTTGCCAGGGGCACGAATAGATCCTAGTTTGTGAAGTCATAGGGTGGGGGCCATTGGGCCATTGGGCCACTGGGCCATTGGGCCATTAGGCCATTTGAGGCATAGGGGCATTGAAGCGTCGGATGTGTTGTACTCTAGAATAAATACAAGTAAAGGAACTACTGCTTGTCCATTCTTACCTTGTAACCACGTACCCATCAGGTACTAATATATAAACCACGCTACCAAAATTATAAATATAGATGTACGTAGAAGGAAAAGCCCTACGGCAGTGGTGTCATTAGAAGGGGATAATCATAAAAGCCTTACGTCAGTGATGACAAGCGGCGAGATAACCCAGTCATCTTATAAAGTGTGAGTTCAAGTGGAAGTCTAAAACTCATACGTCAGCGGTGGCTTGCGGCGGAATAGCCAAAAGCCATACGTCAGTAAGAGTAGACTAAGTGGGGCGGAGCGAAGGGAATGAAAGAACCCTTCTCTGTACTTTCTCTTCCCAGAAAGTCAGAGCATTATTCCTTTACTCAGCCACTCACCTTATAAGGGGAAAAGTGGCTTATGTATATAAAAAGGCATATGAAAGAGAGAGAGAGAGAGAGAGAGAGAGAGAGAGAGAGAGAGAGAGAGAGAGAGAGAGAGAGAGAGAGAGAGAGAGAGAGAAGGTATTCCCTCCACCCCTCTTTTTTTTTTTTTTTTTTTTTTTTTTTTTTTTTTTTTTTCCCAAAGTTATAGAAATATCAGATAATATACAAGAAAGTAGACTAAGATGGTATGGTCATGTCGTTAGAAGGGATGAACAGTATGTTGGGAGGAGGGTGATGGAAATGGATATACAGGGTAGAAGGAGAGGGAGACCAAAGCGTAGGTGGATGGATTGCATCAATGATGATCTGAGGTCTAAAGGTTTGTTGGGTGATGAGGTATGGGACAGAAATAAACGGAGAAAACTGACCAGAAACATCGACCCCACATAAATGTGGGAAAAGATGTAGACGGAGAAGAGGGTAAAAGAATTACATTTTCAACGTTGGGTATACACTAAGTACAGGATATAAGTTCTCTGGGTTGCAAAAGTGCACACAAAGTTCAAAGTAGCTCAGACCAAGAGGTCTGAAGTCCTTAAGCTTTGTGCACTCTGCAATGTAGTGTACTAAATTGTTGCCCCCTTCACACTCACATAAATGGCATTTTGAGTGTTCTGGGTGCTTTCTACCAGTTTTCTCGCAATTCACCTCCCATATATTTCTATAACCAAGTCTTATACGGGCAGCAACTCTATCACAGTCACCTGTAAGCATTTTACCCATGCTGTATTTGTGTCTCAGCCTTCTGGAGTTTTCATAATGTTGGATCGAACAGCTGCTTACATGTTGTGTGAGTGTAGAAAGTTCTTGCTCTTCCATAATCTCATTATACAACATTGTTTTAAACTGAGTCAGTGTGGTTATAGATTCAGACACTGAACTCTCAGTTGCCATTTTTGCCAGCCTGTCAGCCTTTTCATTACCTACTATCCCAACATGGGAGGGTATCTGAGGGTAACACAGCAGAGGAAAGTGCATGTACTTAATTGCATATACGTACACATATAAACCTGAACATACATACATACATACACATAAACACAGTGACAGTGGTGGTCAATGATAGTATCTAATGCTGGTACAGACGGTTAAGGTGGAGTCACATATGGAATATACCACTGATAAAGATGACAAGGTTGGTGGTAGCTGATGTGGGACATGACACTGATATAGGTGACAAGGAGTGTCAGTACTGTGATATGCCAATGATATCAGTGTCAATGCATTGTGTCAGATCAGTTATATGATAGTGCTACCCGTTAAAAGGGAGGTGTCATAAAAGATGGAGTATGGCTAAAAGTATCAAAGGTAGTGTCAAATAGACGTACGATAATAATTAGGACGACAAGGAAATTGTCAAAATGGATATATGAGAACGATAATACTGAAAAGGTTGGTGTCATGAGCGGGAGATGATCATGATAAAACTGAAAAGGATGATAAAAGAATAGGGATATTTAGCTGATAAGACTGACAAGGGTGGCGTCAAAAGCAGGAGCGATAATTGTCTGACAAAGATGATGTAAACAGTTGGATATGATACTGATAATACTGACATGGGAAGTGCCAAAAGCAGATAGTACGAAGATTTTATCGGAAGATGAATATGAAATTGATAGTACTGAAAAGGGTTTTGTCAAAAGCGGTAAACTGATAATACTGACAAGGGAGATGTCAAACGCTATATATATAAATATTTAAAATAATGACAAAGGTAGTGTCAAAAGTGGAATATGATATATAATGGTGCAAAAAGGTAACGTCAAAAGTGAGTCTTAAGACTGACCATGGGTGAGAAGGAATGAAGAAAGTGTAATATAATACTGTTGATGGTTAAAAGCAAACTGTCAGAAGTGGAATGCGATTAATAATGGTAACGAGAGGGACCAAGGTAGCACAGTGGTTAAAATACTCGACTGGTGAGTTGACAGACCCGCCATCGACCCCATACTCTTTCAAGGATCAACTATCGGGCTGATTCCAATGACAGGCTGAAAAGCCTACTTGAAACTGACAGTGGTGACGAGAATAGTATTAAAAGCGAGGCATGATACTGACAGTGATTTATTATTGAAGAAATTGGAAACATTTTGTACGGATTTCGTACTAAAAGATCTTTCCTCTTGTTTTTCCAACGCAAGTGATTATCACTACAGCGTCTATTACATATCAGGTCTAGTTAATCTAATTAAGGCTATTAGTTCCACGACATCAAAACGATATCTTACGAACTGCAACTATGGCTGCTCTTCTTTCATCTGAATTTAATGTTGTAAAAAAGAGTGTATTTCATACATGATACAGAACAAAAGATATATATATATATATATATATATATATATATATATATATTATATATATATATATATATATATATATATATATATATATAGTAAGGAAGCCCATCAGTGAAACAAAACTTATAAAACAATGCTATATTTCGGATCCTAACTGGATCCCTTCTCAAGCACAACTGTTGTGCTTGAGAAGGGATCCAGTTAGGATCCGAAATATAGCATTGTTTTATAAGTTTTGTTTCACTGATGGGCTTCCTTACTATTTAGTGCTGTATGCTAACAGTTTGTACTTATATATATATATATATATATATATATATATATATATATATATATATATATATATTATATATATATATATATATTAAGAATGAGACTATACTGAACAGAATTTGCTAGAAGGGTTTATAGTAGCAGCTTGCGTAGCGAGTCAGTGGCAAGAACTAACTCTGTCATCTGATCCGAGTGGCCATACTGGATGCAGCCGTATCCACTCACATTTGGTAATGTGAATATTTCTTGCTGCTGATCCACGCACGACCCGCTACCCACTATCCTCCGAGCAAATTGCTTTTAGTTAGTTTGATTTAGCTGCTCTAAATTCGCGCATGATAGCATGTTCTATCAGATAAACCAGATAAAAAAAAATAGCATAATACGAATATTGGAAATGGAGGGGCTAAGAATTAGAGAAGCTAGCAATGTACCCAACTTATTCAGGTCAAGTTCGCGAACCGGATGGTCAATGAACCCAGATATAATGACAATAACATCTTTAGGACTTTAAAACAAAACGCGGAATGCAAGTAACTATTAGTGATTTCTTTGTATAGGAACCTGAAGTTATAAAGACGAAAAAAAATCATTGCACAATACTAACCCAAATAAATCGTCCTTTATTGCTCTGAAGTATAAGAGTAGCAGCAAATTTTAGCTTAAACAATAAATAAAAAAATATTAGCATAGTACGAGTTTATGAAATTAAGTTGCAAAGAATCATAGAAGTCATATTAATTCACTCGACAGGTTCACCAGCTATTTCGCGAGACAGATGATCAAGATGAAATACGAATACAATACCATCATTAGGAACTTAAAGCACGGAATACAAACATCTATTATTGCTTTTCTAGTATCACCATATGAAGTGGTAAAAACTATATAAACGTATCAAAACGGATCATATCAACTATTCTGATTCGAGTGTGACAACAAACTTATAATTGACATACCAAGTAAATAATGGTATGCACAGTACATGTGCATGAACTGAAGTTGCAGAGTTAGGAAGTCATATTAATCCACTCAACAGATCCAAAGTCGAGTTCGTGAAACAGATGATCTCCGAGATGAGATACGACGACAATATCATCATTAGGAACTTTTAACACAAACTTTGTTATCGCAATAAGAATTCTGGCTAACCTCGTTACAGATGGGAGAAGAAGGAGAATGCAAAGATGATAAAGATCGTATAATTTTTCACTCTTATTTTTACGGTTTATGTGTCGTTATCAGTCCCCATTTGGGGGTGGACACAGATGGATTGAAGCTAAAAATTAAGGTTGAATGCCCTTCCTATCGCCCAATAGTGGGCTCGAATGTGGATCCATCACCTCCGGAGTCAAGAACTCTACCGGTCACGCTATGGCAGTCCCTAAGATTGCATAATCTCTAAAAGAATTAAGACGCCATAACTGAAACTAGCCTACTTTATCAGCAGCCTTTTCTATGTCCATATGTAGTTCTGTTTTTTTTTTTCACTAGCCTCTTGGGGATAAGCGTTGATTCTAGCTGTTTGTTTCGGTTTTACGTCACGGACTCCCTTTTCTACCAAGGGCTACGACGGTTGCCTTCTTGTGAAGGACTTGTTTTGGCAGATGTAATCGTTACCCTGAGTGCGTGCCCTTGCTAACCTCAGACCGTGACGGGGCGCGAACCCTCGACCTGACGCATCAGAGTCGCAGGCGCTACCGCTTGAGCCACGGTGACTACTTAAGCGTTGATTCTGGTACAGAGTTTAATCATCTTTCTCAGCAACTTTTCCTTTGTCCAGATGTAGTTGCAGATCCTTACTAGCCTCTTGGTGACTGGTAATGGGTTTGGCTTAATGATAAGGATGGATGTTCTTCCTCATACCAAGCCTCTCCACTGATCCGAGTTTGGGACCGACACCAAACTGAGCTGTCCTGCTTACCCAGTGGATGGACTGAATTTACTGGAGTAATGCGGAACTATTATTTTAAATAGCTCTGATATATTTCTTACATTAGAACTGCAACAAGGATATTTTGTTCATATTAAAGCCAAAGCTCACAATGATTCTGTCCCAGCATCATCATCATCGACGTGCTACATCCACCTAAATTTCGGCAACCTTAGAGCGCCACCTGACGCTGTCTCTTGCTAACTGCAACAACCCGGCGGGCTCAAGCTGTCATCCCGCCACTCTCGTCACACCATCCATATATTTCTCTCTTTGTCTCTTCAACCTTCACCCATCCCAGTCAACACCACAGTTCCCATTTCATTGCTCCTCATCATATGTCCGAGAAATATCTTTTGTCACTGACCACAAAATTCCCATATTGATATTACTATATGTGCTGAGTTGACAGGACCTATCACCAAAGAGACCACCTTCTTCATTTATCCCCTATAGCTTAGGGAAAAACATAAACCACCTGGGGAGATGAACTCACAAAATATGGGTGAAAAGAAGGCCTTATGGGCAGTGAGCTACCAATATAGCAGAATATCTAAACGATTTAAATATATATTGCTCCAATCAATGGAAGAATAAGGCAACTCAATTTAGAGCTAGACTCATGGCCGGATCAAGAGCGAGTTGAAGTCATTAAAAGCATATGGCCGTACACTCCGAGCCAAAATTATCACTATTCTCCAAGAGGTTAATGATATACAGGGACCCCATATGATCCACGATAAGGTGTTAGGTTAGGTTAGGTTAAATTTATTTAGATTAAGATAGGCGAATGCCCAACCTAATCTATCAAGTTACGAGATTAAATGATGTTCTTGTGGTCCCTGATGCAAGTTTCTTCTTTATATTAAAACAAATTTATCCTTCACAACTTAGGCTATAAGAAGAGATTGAAATATTAAATACCATAATAAAAAGGTATTTTAAACCAAGCTCTCATGATCTACTAGGTTCTTAAATTATCTTCATTATTGGCTGCTATTCACAAGTTCATAAGGGGTCGCTTTTCTCACCAGCCTCAAGTAGGCTGGTAGTTAGTTTTAGCACCACTGATCCAGGCCTGAAACAGGCACCAGTTGAGCTGTCTCAGGTTTAAAAGCTAACTACAGAGACAGTTGCTTCTTCGTAAGCAGCTGGAAAATAGATCCCACAATCCACGTAACATTACTTATTATAAGAGCTGTAGGACTAGCTCTAACAGAGATTTCAAACTATAATGGCCTACTTACAAAGCCTACTGTGTTGATAGGGGCTGATTGCACTAGCTACAGCTGACAGGCATCACCGCAGAAGATCCTTGCCCATTTACCCTGTTCATAAGGGGTCGCTTTTCTCACCAGCCTCTAGTAGGCTGGTAGTTAGTTTTAGCACCACTAATCCAGGCCTGAAACAGGCACCAGTTGAGCTGTTTCAGGTTTAAAATCTAACTGCAGAGACAGTTGCTTCTTCATAAGCAGCTGGAAAATAGATCCCACAATCCACGTAACATTATTTATTATGAGAGCTGTAGGACTAGGCTCTAACAGAGATGTCAAACTATAATGGCCTACTTACAAAGCCTACTGTGTTGATAGGGGCTGATTGCACTAGCTACAGCTGACAGGCATCACCGCAGAAGATCCTTGCCCATTTACCCTGTGGATGACCCGAGCAAATGTGGAGAGATGAAATTCTGGTGACCCCTTAACATAAAGGCGCTTAGATAAGTGATAGGGGTGAATTGGCTTTTGATGACTGTGTACTTTGACTGCTACCATCTACACAAAGGGGATAGAGACTATCGCATATGCTTGTAATACATCATAAACATCACTACCCTCGCCTTCTTATCCTAGAAACGGATTTGGTAAAGAGAAGGTTCACAAACCATATAGACAACTGCACTCTTCACCTCCTTCTAGGAGCCAAATGAATGATAATGCAGTGTAACCTTCAACAATATTACTTTTCAAGAGATAAATTCCAACAAAGCATAAGAAAACGGTAAAAAGTCTTCTAAATATGAAATTTATTTTCAGAAGTTTCCGATATCCAAATTTGCGACAAGTAAAAGTTATATCGCTGAGGCAAGATATCATCAGCAACGGAATGACTTCTATTAAGCGCCAAACCATCACCCAAGTCACAAGTTAGTAAGATGATCCTCCGGTATCTGGGCCCTACAATCTACTTCCAGCGTTTCCATGACAAACTGCTTCTGAAAGCCTTACATTCATCAACTTTGCCGACATGGTTGGCTGGGTATGAAGTTCTAAAAAGTATGACAGAAAGAGGAGGATGAGGCGGAGGAGGAGGAGAAGGCTGGTGTAGGAAGAGGAGGAGATCATCTAGTAAAGAAGTAAAATCATAGTTGCTGAAACTAAGAAGAAGAAGAAGAAGAAGAAGAAGAAGAAGAAGAAGAAGAAGAAGAAGAAGAAGAAGAAGAAGAAGAGAAAGGAGGAGGAGGAGGAGGAGGAGGAGGAGGAGGAGGAGGAGGAGGAGGAGGAGGAGGAGGAGAAGAAGAAGAAGTAGGAGAAGAAGAAGAAGAAGAAGGAAGCGATGAAGAAGATGCAGGAGGAGAAAGAAAAATGAATAGCTTGATATAAAAGGTAGACAGATTGACAGAAAGATAGATAGATACACTGACAGAAGACTTAACATTGATATCACCTTTATTATTCCCCAGCACACCACAATTTATATACGTAACAAAACTCACAAAGCTCCACTTTTTATAAAAGTGTACTTCATCAATAGAACCAAACACCGACACTACAATAAAAATCCTAAATAAAAGTTAAAAATAAATTTTTATAATACGTAATTGCAACACGCCATATGAAAAGGATTTTTTTTTAAAATGGAGACTAAAGTTGCACATGTCACATTGTCTCTTTTTATTCCGGCTTGTTTTCCATTTCTTTTAAATATAATTTTCTATGGGTTCTCCCAACCTACTTCAATTACCTGTTTGTAAGAGTGTTGTCACAATAGACACTCGGGATCATTTTATCTATTAAAATATATACAGAATGCTGTTTAATACGTGTAGCAATGCGTCACAGACAGAGAAAAAGAACGAACTGCTTAAATAAATAATTATATCTTTGGTACTTACTGTTTCGTGTTATTCAAAGTGGAGAGACTATCTGTCTATCTATCTATCTATCTATCTATCTATATATATATATATATATATATATATATATATATATATATATATATATATATATATATATATATATATGAATCATTTTTTACCCCGACCGGGACTCGAACCTAGGACTTATGATTACTAAGTCAAGGCGCTACAACTACACCACAGAAGGTAAAAAGGAATCCAACCTTATAGCTTATATCTGCTATACTTAGGAATGAACGCATTCTAACTGAATGCCACTATGTTCATATTACCGATTCCCCAACCTCACTCGTGGCTTCATTTTAGCATTTAATTCAATTCCCAATCTCATTGGGGCCATGAAATAACCAAATAAGCACATTACATATGTGAAAACATGAATTATTTTTTACCCCGACCGGGACTCGAACCTAGGATTTATGATTACTAAGTCAAGGCGCTACCACTACACCACAGAAGGTTAAAAGGAATCCAACCTTATAGCTTATAACTGCTATACTTAGGAATGAACGCATTCTAACTGAATGCCATTATGTTCATATTACAGATTCCCCAACCTCACTCGTGGCTTCATTTTAGCATTTAATTCAATTCCTAATCTCATTGGGGCCATGAATTAACCAAATAAGCACATCACATATGTGAAAACATGAATCATTTTTTACCCCGACCGGGACTCGAACCTAGGACTTATGATTACTAAGTCAAGGCGCTACCACTACACCACAGAAGGTTAAAAGGAATCCAACCTTATAGCTTATATCTGCTATACTTAGGAATGAACGCATTCTAACTGAATGCCACTATGTTCATATTACAGATTCCCCAACCTCACTCGTGGCTTCATTTTAGCATTTAATTCAATTCCCAATCTCATTGGGGCCATGAAATAACCAAATAAGCACATTACATATGTGAAAACATGAATCATTTTTTACCCCGACCGGGACTCGAACCTAGGACTTATGATTACTAAGTCAAGGCGCTACCACTACACCACAGAAGGTTAAAAGGAATCCAACCTTATAGCTTATATCTGCTATACTTAGGAATGAACGCATTCTAACTGAATGCCACTATGTTCATATTACAGATTCCCCAACCTCACTCGTGGCTTCATTTTAGCATTTAATTCAATTCCCAATCTCATTGGGGCCATGAAATAACCAAATAAGCACATTACATATGTGAAAACATGAATCATTTTTTACCCCGACTGGGACTCGAACCTAGGACTTATGATTACTAAGTCAAGGCGCTACCACTACACCACAGAAGGTTAAAAGGAATCCAACCTTATAGCTTATATCTGCTATACTTAGGAATGAACGCATTCTAACTGAATGCCGCTATGTTCATATTACAGATTCCCCAACCTCACTCGTGGCTTCATTTTAGCATTTAATTCAATTCCTAATCTCATTGGGGCCATGAAATAACCAAATAAGCACATTACATATGTGAAAACATGAATCATTTTTTAACCCGACCGGGACTCGAACCTAGGACTTATGATTACTAAGTCAAGGCGCTACCACTACACCACAGAAAGTTAAAAGGAATCAAACCTTATAGCTTATATCTGCTATACTTAGGAATGAATGCATTCTAACTGAATGCCACTATGTTCATATTACAGATTCCCCAACCTCACTCGTGGCTTCATTTTAGCATTTAATTCAATTCCCAATCTCATTGGGGCCATGAAATAACCAAATAAGCACATTACATATGTGAAAACATGAATCATTTTTTACCCCGACCGGGACTCGAACCTAGGACTTATGATTGCTAAGTCAAGGCGCTACCACTACACCACAGAAGGTTAAAAGGAATCCAACCTTATAGCTTATATCTGCTATACTTAGGAATGAACGCATTCTAACTGAATGCCACTATGTTCATATTACAGATTCCCCAACCTCACTCGTGGCTTCATTTTAGCATTTAATTCAATTCCCAATCTCATTGGGGCCATGAAATAACCAAATAAGCACATTACATATGTGAAAACATGAATCATTTTTTACCCCGACCGGGACTCGAACCTAGGACTTATGATTACTAAGTCAAGGCGCTACCACTACACCACAGAAGGTTAAAAGGAATCCAACCTTATAGCTTATATCTGCTATACTTAGGAATGAACGCATTCTAACTGAATGCCGCTATGTTCATATTACAGATTCCCCAACCTCACTCGTGGCTTCATTTTAGCATTTAATTCAATTCCTAATCTCATTGGGGCCATGAAATAACCAAATAAGCACATTACATATGTGAAAACATGAATCATATTTTAACCCGACCGGGACTCGAACCTAGGACTTATGATTACTAAGTCAAGGAGCTACCACTACACCACAGAAGGTTAAAAGGAATCCAACCTTATAGCTTATATCTGCTATACTTAGGAATGAATGCATTCTAACTGAATGCCACTATGTTCATATTACAGATTCCCCAACCTCACTTGTGGCTTCATTTTAGCATTTAATTCAATTCCCAATCTCATTGGGGCCATGAAATAACCAAATAAGCACATTACATATGTGAAAACATGAATCATTTTTTACCCCGACCGGGACTCGAACCTAGGACTTATGATTACTAAGTCAAGGCGCTACCACTACACCACAGAAGGTTAAAAGGAATCCAACCTTATAGCTTATATCTGCTATACTTAGGAATGAACGCATTCTAACTGAATGCCACTATGTTCATATTACAGATTCCCCAACCTCACTCGTGGCTTCATTTTAGCATTTAATTCAATTCCCAATCTCATTGGGGCCATGAAATAACCAAATAAGCACATTACATATGTGAAAACATGAATCATTTTTTACCCCGACCGGGACTCGAACCTAGGACTTATGATTACTAAGTCAAGGCGCTACCACTACACCACAGAAGGTTAAAAGGAATCCAACCTTATAGCTTATATCTGCTATACTTAGGAATGAACGCATTCTAACTGAATGCCACTATGTTCATATTACAGATTCCCCAACCTCACTCGTGGCTCATTTTAGCATTTAGTTCAATTCCCAATCTCATTGGGGCCATGAAATAACCAAATAAGCACATTACATATGTGAAAACATGAATCATTTTTTACCCCGACCGGGACTCGAACCTAGGACTTATGAATACTAAGTCAAGGCGCTACCACTACGCCACAGAAGGTTAAAAGGAATCCAACCTTATAGCTTATATCTGCTATACTTAGGAATGAACGCATTCTAACTGAATGCCGCTATGTTCATATTACAGATTCCCCAACCTCACTCGTGGCTTCATTTTAGCATTTAATTCAATTCCCAATCTCATTGGGGCCATGAAATAACCAAATAAGCACATTACATATGTGAAAACATGAATTATTTTTTACCCCGACCGGGACTCGAACCTAGGACTTATAATTACTAAGTCAAGGCGCTACCACTACACCACAGAAGGTTAAAAGGAATCCAACCTTATAGCTTATATCTGCTATACTTAGGAATGAACGCATTCTAACTGAATGCCACTATGTTCATATTACAGATTCCCCAACTTCACTCGAGGCTTCATTTTAGCATTTAATTCAATTCCCAATCTCATTGGGGCCATGAAATAACCAAATAAGCACATTACATATGTGAAAACATGAATCATTTTTTACCCCGACCGGGACTCGAACCTAGGACTTATGATTACTAAGTCAAGGCGCTACCACTACACCACAGAAGGTTAAAAGGAATCCAACCTTATAGCTTATATCTGCTATACTTAGGAATGAACGCATTCTAACTGAATGCCACTATGTTCATATTACAGATTCCCCAACCTCACTCGTGGCTTCATTTTAGCATTTAATTCAATTCCCAATCTCATTGGGGCCATGAAATAACCAAATAAGCACATTACATATGTGAAATTAAATGCTAAAATGAAGCCACGAGTGAGGTTGGGGAATCTGTAATATGAACATAGTGGCATTCAGTTAGAATGCGTTCATTCCTAAGTATAGCAGATATAAGCTATAAGGTTGGATTCCTTTTAACCTTCTGTGGTGTAGTGGTAGCACCTTGACTTAGTAATCATAAGTCCTAGGTTCGAGTCCCGGTCGGGGTAAAAAATGATTCATTTTTTCACATATGTAATGTGCTTATTTGGTTATTTCATGGCCCCAATGAGATTGGGAATTGAATTAAATGCTAAAATGAAGCCACGAGTGAGGTTGGGGAATCTGTAATATGAACATAGTGGCATTCAGTTAGAATGCGTTCATTCCCAAGTATAGCAGATATAAGCTATAAGGTTGGATTCCTTTTAACCTTCTGTGGTGTAGTGGTAGCGCCTTGACTTAGTAATCATAAGTCCTAGGTTCGAGTCCGGGTCGGGGTAAAAAATGATTCATGTTTTCACATATGTAATGTGCTTATTTGGTTATTTCATGGCCCCAATGAGATTGGGAATTGAATTAAATGCTAAAATGAAGCCACGAGTGAGGTTGGGGAATCTGTAATATGAACATAGTGGCATTCAGTTAGAATGCGTTCATTCCTAAGTATAGCAGTTATAAGCTATAAGGTTGGATTCCTTTTAACCTTCTGTGGTGTAGTGGTAGCGCCTTGACTTAGTAATCATAAGTCCTAGGTTCGAGTCCCGGTCGGGGTAAAAAATGATTCATGTTTTCACATATGTAATGTGCTTATTTGGTTATTTCATGGCCCCAATGAGATTGGGAATTGAATTAAATGCTAAAATGAAGCCACGAGTGAGGTTGGGGAATCTGTAATATGAACATAGTGGCATTCAGTTAGAATGCGTTCATTCCTAAGTATAGCAGATATAAGCTATAAGGTTGGATTCCTTTTAACCTTCTGTGGTGTAGTGGTAGCGCCTTGACTTAGCAATCATAAGTCCTAGGTTCGAGTCCCGGTCGGGGTAAAAAATGATTCATGTTTTCACATATGTAATGTGCTTATTTGGTTATTTCATGGCCCCAATGAGATTGGGAATTGAATTAAATGCTAAAATGAAGCCACGAGTGACGTTGGGGAATCTGTAATATGAACATAGTGGCATTCAGTTAGAATGCGTTCATTCCTAAGTATAGCAGATATAAGCTATAAGGTTGGATTCCTTTTAACCTTCTGTGGTGTAGTGGTAGCGCCTTGACTTAGTAATCATAAGTCCTAGGTTCGAGTCCCGGTCGGGGTAAAAAATGATTCATGTTTTCACATATGTAATGTGCTTATTTGGTTATTTCATGGCCCCAATGAGATTGGGAATTGAATTAAATGCTAAAATGAAGCCACGAGTGAGGTTGGGGAATCTGTAATATGAACATAATGGCATTCAGTTAGAATGCGTTCTTTCCTAAGTATAGCAGATATAAGCTATAAGGTTGGATTCCTTTTAACCTTCTGTGGTGTAGTGGTAGCGCCTTGACTTAGTAATCATAAGTCCTAGGTTCGAGTCCCAGTCGGGGTAAAAAATGTTTCATGTTTTCACATATGTAATGTGCTTATTTGGTTATTTCATGGCCCCAATGAGATTGGGAATTGAATTAAATGCTAAAATGAAGCCACGAGTGAGGTTGGGGAATCGGTAATATGAACATAGTGGCATTCAGTTAGAATGCGTTCATTCCTAAGTATAGCAGATATAAGCTATAAGGTTGGATTCCTTTTAACCTTCTGTGGGGTAGTGGTAGCGCCTTGACTTAGTAATCATAAGTCCTAGGTTCGAGTCCCGGTCGGGGTAAAAAATGATTCATGTTTTCACATATGTAATGTGCTTATTTGGTTATTTCATGGCCCCAATGAGATTGGGAATTGAATTAAATGCTAAAATGAAGCCACGAGTGAGGTTGGGGAATCTGTAATATGAACATAGTGGCATTCAGTTAGAATGCGTTCATTCCTAAGTATAGCAGATATAAGCTATAAGGTTGGATTCCTTTTAACCGTCTGTGGTGTAGTGGTAGTGCCTTGACTTAGTAATCATAAGTCCTAGGTTCGAGTCCCGGTCGGGGTAAAAAATGATTCATGTTTTCACATATGTAATGTGCTTATTTGGTTATTTCATGGCCCCAATGAGATTGGGAATTGAATTAAATGCTAAATTGAAGCCACGAGTGAGGTTGGGGAATCTGTAATATGAACATAGTGGCATTCAGTTAGAATGCGTTCATTCCTAAGTATAGCAGATATAAGCTATAAGGTTGGATTCCTTTTAACCTTCTGTGGTGTAGTGGTAGCGCCTTGACTTAGCAATCATAAGTCCTAGGTTCGAGTCCCGGTCGGGGTAAAAAATGATTCATGTTTTCACATATGTAATGTGCTTATTTGGTTATTTCATGGCCCCAATGAGATTGGGAATTGAATTAAATGCTAAAATGAAGCCACGAGTGACGTTGGGGAATCTGTAATATGAACATAGCGGCATTCAATTAGAATGCGTTCATTCATAAGTATAGCAGATATAAGCTATAAGGTTGGATTCCTTTTAACCTTCTGTGGTGTAGTGGTAGCGCCTTGACTTAGTAATCATAAGTCCTAGGTTCGAGTCCCGGTCGGGGTAAAAAATGATTCATGTTTTCACATATGTAATGTGCTTATTTGGTTATTTCATGGCCCCAATGAGATTGGGAATTGAATTAAATGCTAAAATGAAGCCACGAGTGAGGTTGGGGAATCTGTAATATGAACATAATGGCATTCAGTTAGAATGCGTTCTTTCCTAAGTATAGCAGATATAAGCTATAAAGTTGGATTCCTTTTAACCTTCTGTGGTGTAGTGGTAGCGCCTTGACTTAGTAATCATAAGTCCTAGGTTCGAGTCCCAGTCGGGGTAAAAAATGATTCATGTTTTCACATATGTAATGTGCTTATTTGGTTATTTCATGGCCCCAATGAGATTGGGAATAGAATTAAATGCTAAAATGAAGCCACGAGTGAGGTTGGGGAATCGGTAATATGAACATAGTGGCATTCAGTTAGAATGCGTTCATTCCTAAGTATAGCAGATATAAGCTATAAGGTTGGATTCCTTTTAACCTTCTGTGGGGTAGTGGTAGCGCCTTGACTTAGTAATCATAAGTCCTAGGTTCGAGTCCCGGTCGGGGTAAAAAATGATTCATGTTTTCACATATGTAATGTGCTTATTTGGTTATTTCATGGCCCCAATGAGATTGGGAATTGAATTAAATGCTAAAATG
Organism: Halocaridina rubra; assembly: GCA_037179515.1. NCBI lineage: Eukaryota > Metazoa > Arthropoda > Malacostraca > Decapoda > Atyidae > Halocaridina > Halocaridina rubra. Next base: position 29,256 of record JAXCGZ010013920.1, on the reverse strand, counting down.
AAGCCACGAGTGAGGTTGGGGAATCTGTAATATGAACATAGTGGCATTCAGTTAGAATGCGTTCATTCCTAAGTATAGCAGATATAAGCTATAAGGTTGGATTCCTTTTAACCTTCTGTGGTGTAGTGGTAGTGCCTTGACTTAGTAATCATAAGTCCTAGGTTCGAGTCCCGGTCGGGGTAAAAAATGATTCATGTTTTCACATATGTAATGTGCTTATTTGGTTATTTCATGGCCCCAATGAGATTGGGAATTGAATTAAATGCTAAAATGAAGCCACGAGTGACGTTGGGGAATCTGTAATATGAACATAGCGGCATTCAGTTAGAATGCGTTCATTCCTAAGTATAGCAGATATAAGCTATAAGGTTGGATTCCTTTTAACCTTCTGTGGTGTAGTGGTAGCGCCTTGACTTAGTAATCATAAGTCCTAGGTTCGAGTCCCGGTCGGGGTAAAAAATGATTCATGTTTTCACATATGTAATGTGCTTATTTGGTTATTTCATGGCCCCAATGAGATTGGGAATTGAATTAAATGCTAAAATGAAGCCACGAGTGAGGTTGGGGAATCTGTAATATGAACATAATGGCATTCAGTTAGAATGCGTTCTTTCCTAAGTATAGCAGATATAAGCTATAAGGTTGGATTCCTTTTAACCTTCTGTGGTGTAGTGGTAGCGCCTTGACTTAGTAATCATAAGTCCTAGGTTCGAGTCCCAGTCGGGGTAAAAAATGTTTCATGTTTTCACATATGTAATGTGCTTATTTGGTTATTTCATGGCCCCAATGAGATTGGGAATTGAATTAAATGCTAAAATGAAGCCACGAGTGAGGTTGGGGAATCGGTAATATGAACATAGTGGCATTCAGTTAGAATGCGTTCATTCCTAAGTATAGCAGATATAAGCTATAAGGTTGGATTCCTTTTAACCTTCTGTGGGGTAGTGGTAGCGCCTTGACTTAGTAATCATAAGTCCTAGGTTCGAGTCCCAGTCGGGGTAAAAAATGATTCATGTTTTCACATATGTAATGTGCTTATTTGGTTATTTCATGGCCTCAATGAGATTGGGAATTGAATTAAATGCTAAAATGAAGCCACGAGTGAGGTTGGGGAATCTGTAATATGAACATAGTGGCATTCAGTTAGAATGCGTTCATTCCTAAGTATAGCAGATATAAGCTATAAGGTTGGATTCCTTTTAACCTTCTGTGGTGTAGTGGTAGCGCCTTGACTTAGTAATCATAAGTCCTAGGTTCGAGTCCCGGTCGGGGTAAAAAATGATTCATGTTTTCACATATGTAATGTGCTTATTTGGTTATTTCATGGCCCCAATGAGATTGGGAATTGAATTAAATGCTAAAATGAAGCCACGAGTGAGGTTGGGGAATCTGTAATATGAACATAGTGGCATTCAGTTAGAATGCGTTCATTCCTAAGTATAGCAGATATAAGCTATAAGGTTGGATTCCTTTTAACCTTCTGTGGTGTAGTGGTAGTGCCTTGACTTAGTAATCATAAGTCCTAGGTTCGAGTCCCGGTCGGGGTAAAAAATGATTCATGTTTTCACATATGTAATGTGCTTATTTGGTTATATATATATATATATATATATATATATATATATATATATATATATATATATATATATATATATATATATATATATATATATATATATATATATATATATATATATATATATATATTTATTTATATATATATATATATATATATATATATATATATATATATATATATATATATATATATATATATATATATATATATATATATATATATATTATATGCGGAGAGTGAGAGACAGACAGACAGAGACAAAGAGGTGAGTTTAATTTGTATAGAAATGAACATGTGATCACATATTTCCTCTTTTGCCGAAGGTGGTTCACTGTCTATAAGTAGATCATCTTATATAATTTTAATACCTTTCGTGACAACAATGGGGATGATTTAGACACATCAGCTAAATTACCTAAAAACTGAGTAAAGGGATGATGACACATTCTTCATTATATATCAGTCTAATAAGACAACTATCCTTCAGCCCAAATACCAAGCAGCAGTCGATAACTTCTATCTGTCTATCTTAGTGTGTCTGTCTATGACAGGATACGGTGATATTTCAGGAAAGGATAAAAATATACGGTGGAACTGACGTTCCGATTGATGAGATCTATCAGGGTCCTTTTTCGTTAGTGATTTTTTTAATGCTCATGTACAATGTTGATACGATAAAAATTCGTCACACAACTTTTTTTTATGAGTGACACCGGGACAGCTAAAAAATAAAAAAAAGCCTACCATCATCAATAAAGGCCAGGGCACGAGAAAACACTAAGACGAAGGAAAAGAAAAATGTTAAGGACAAGGTAGAGGTGGGGTAATATTACACAAAGGAAAAAGACTAACTCAAAAAATAGTCAAAGTACAGACGACCTAGAGATATGGAGGATTAGCCTCTAAGATGACGATAGATCCACTTTTTGAAGGAAGATGGGTCATAAGTATTAGGAAAGACAGAAGGAGGAAGAGTTCCAGAGTCTGGAGGTAGATGGGAAGAAGCAGTGGCTGAAGCGACCACCCCGCGAGTTACAAATCTCCGCACAGTACCTGTGAGATGAGGCAGCTTGGCGAGTGTTATGCGGCTATGGCTATGGGGGAGGGATGCAACTAGCCAACTCATTGGAGCAGCGATGGAAGTAGTGGTGATAGAAAAGAGAAAGGGACGATACCTTAAGATGAAGCGAGGGAGATTACAGATTAGAAGTAAGAGAAGGATTATTAATGATTCTGACTGCCTTATATTCAACCCTATCAAGGAGATAAGTATAAAAGGAAGCACCCCAGATGTGTGAGCAGCATTCTAAACAGGGATGGATAAACCTTTATAGATTTTCAGTAATTGTAAAGAGGAAAAGTAATGACGAAAACGAAACAGAACCCCCAATTTTGGGGATGAAGATATAGAAATTTGGATTACGTCATTCCTCCAAGACAAGATAGAGGCTATATGGAATCCTAATATGTTGATAGAATAAAGAGGGTATGGTTCGTTAGTTTCGAAGACAATAGGGTTATCATGAGGAGAAGAAGATAAAGAAATAGCCATAAACTGTCTTGGAGGAATTGCATTTAAATAAATTTTTTAGTGCCCCACTCAAATACCTTCTGCAAATTGGAGTTGAGAGTAGAGGAAAGAGTGATATAAGACTGATCTCGAGTAGCAGATGAAGGTTGTGAAGTAAAGGCAGAAGTAAAGTGAAGGGTAGAATCGTCAGCAAAGGCATGAAGAAGAGAGGAAGATGGGGATTGTAGAAGATCATTGAAGAAGAGAAGGAACAGAGTAGGTGAAAGAACAGAGCCCTGTGGAACACCACTGGTAACAGAGAAAGGGCTAGATGTCGCACCATTAACAACTACAGATATAAAACAGTCAGTAAGATACCTGAAAATCAGAGAATATAGAAAAATGGTAAAGCCATAGGCAAAGAGTTTGGCCAACAGAACCTTGTGCCAGACTCTGTCAAAAGCCTTAGAGATATCAAAGGGGACAACAAAGGATTCCCCATAGTTTCTCAGAGAAAATGACCATACATGAGTGAGATAGGACAGGAGGTCACCAATGGATCTTGCCTTGAGGAAGCTGTACTGGTGATTGGAGATAAGTGAGTTAGATTCAAGGTGTTTCAAGAAGTGAGTATTGAGCAAAGTTCCGAAAACTTTAGCAATAGAGGAGATTAGGGCAATAGGTCGGTAGTTTGAAGGAATAGAGTGGTTACCCTTCTTAGGAACAGGTTGAACTAGAGCATGCTTCCAAGATACTGGTTGACAGAATGAGGTGAAAAAGATGGCAAAGCACAGGATCCAGTTCATCTGCAAACTCCTTAAGGAACCTTGCAGGGATACCATCGGGACCAGATGCCTTGTTTGTCTTTCGCAAGCAAAGAACCTTATGAATTTTACATGAAGAAAGGATAAGAGAAGGCATAGGGTTAGAGAGGGATAAAGATTGAGGGACAGGTGCGCTGGAATTGTTTATAGAAGAGTTGGCAGAAAAATGAGAGCCAAAGAGAGTGGCTTTGTCAGTGGGAGAGCAAGTATAGTACCATCAGAACGTATGAGAGGGGGAAAGCTTGAGCTACAAATGTTTTTGGAGAGGTTTTTGGCTAAGGACCAGAAGCATTTGTCAGTGGGAGAGAAGTTAAGGTCATCAACTTTCCTTCTTATAAAGGAA
>JAXCGZ010013920.1:17500-20000 GCA_037179515.1 Halocaridina rubra | reverse complement strand
AGTTGCTTGATCAGAGCATATCATGAGCCTATTGGGAAAGGAACAACTGACATCAAAGGGCATGAAAGGTTAAGTGAATAACTTTAAAAAATCAGCTTAAGAGTTTTCTGCTATGAGCATGCCATTAGCTTTTTGGAAAAGAGATAAGCTGACACTAGAGAAAATAAAGGCTAAGGCCTTGGAAACGAACCTAAAATCATTCCTAAAAACAAGTGAAAATATAAAATAGTTAGCGAGAGAGAGCATATCTGATACGAAGATACCATGAACATTTGGGAAAGGAATAAGATGACAGCAGATAAATATGTTCTACGAACTAAAGGCTGTCCAATAAAAACCCCAGAAGACATAAGTATAGATATATATTTAGGGTACAACAGATTGGTCCCTAGACTTTCAGAGACTACTGCTCCCATCAACTGGGGTGATTACAAGTAATTTAAAAGAAGTCTTGAGAATTTCCTTAAAACAAGACCAGGGTCAGGCCCCATGATATTGGCGCTCCCCAAGAAAGCTGAGGTTCCTAAGACGCAACGAGTGGGGAGGTAGAGTGGAGCGATGAGCGGCGAGATTAGCACCATCGCGATACTTGTCCAGCTAGGAAGCGCCAACGTCTCCAATAATTTGTTCAGTCGACATGATGAAAATGATGAAAATAGCTAGGGATGTCGCTAGGCAGTGCGCGTCATTTTGGAACATACTGCATCGCGTAGCGTCAAGTGAGGAGGGTAAGCGAAGCGACATAACTCCCCGCTCATCCAGTGTAGCCAGCCACATATAATTTAATGAATTTCATCATGTCGCGTCATCCCTCCCCGCTCGTCGCGTCTGGTGTGGCCGTAGCCTAAAAGCGACATTGAGGTGTCGCCTATAGGAACTTCAGTTTCCTTGAGGAGTACAGTTATTATGTGGCCTGATTGTGGCGTATTTTTAAGGAGATCCTCAAGATTAATTTAAATCAGTTGCAAAAACCCCAGTCGATGGAGGCAGCAGTCTCTGAAAGTTTACTGTATCCAATTTACTGTATCCTACATACATATTCTATATACTTATGCATTATTTTTGGAGGGGTTTATTGGACAACCTTTAATATTAATAATAAAAATAATAATAATAATAATAATAATAATAATAATAATAATAATAATAATAATAATAATAATTATTATTATTATTATTATTATTATTATTACTATTATTATTATTATTATTATTAGTAGTAGTAGTAGTAGCAGTAGTAGAAGTAGTAGTAGTAGTAATCTATTAAAGTACATGGCCCAATTTTCCCTTGCAAGGGGGGGGGGGTTGCACCAAGAAACACGCATTTGCCATGATCCACACATACCTCAACTATTACTCTTAGCTCCTTGGATATAAAGGGTTGCCACATTCCCCACTACAACCCGGCTTGGGTCACCCACAAGTTAGGCGGTTAAGGATATTCAACAATGAGGCCTGATAGCCGAAGCTGCTTTACCCCCACCGCTTTATCACATGACCATCACAGTTCACTGAGCTAGCAGCTGCGAGAAATCCCTTTGATTCGTGCCACCTATAAACAATCTTCCTCCACTCATTTCTGTTTCTTGCACGTTTTCTTTTCTGCTCCACAGACATTCCACGTGCATCCAATGCCATTTTCAGGTCATGCATCCATCTCATTCTAGATCTTCCTCTTGGCCTTACTCCGACCACTTCTGCACTCCACACTCTCTTCGCTCTTTGTTCATCACTCATCCTTTCCATGTGTCCAGACTAACACGGTTTTCTGATCTAACCTATCCGACAGCTTTCTTACAACACCCTTTCTCTGCCTGACCTTTTCATTTCTTACTGTATTCTAGATACACAAATCATACTTCTCAAACACCTCATCTCCATTACATACAACTTGTAGCGTTAGTAGTAATAATGAATCATCATATATTAACAAAGAAAAATTTAACTGCTTATTTTTTTCTATGTGTGACACCGGGACGGGCAAAGAAATATGTCCTCATCGGCCCCGGCCACCAAAAAAAAAAAAAAAACAAGTAGCAGCTTCAGGACAAAGCAAAAGAGAGAATAATAAACAATAAAAGAAACCACGTTGAAAGAATAGTCAAAGAAATAAAGACCTAAATAATATAAAAAGAAACCAAAGGGAAACCAGTTTGTGAAGTTTTGTGTCTTGTCAGATTTGCAGGGTTTATGAAAGATGTGTAACGAATACGCAAGCATATTCGGTGTAGATGTAGGAAAAGGAAAAGAACCGTAACTGCAGGAAGACTTAACGCAGAGTTGTTCTGGTTAGTCCTCTTAAAGTCAAAAAGACCTTCAGTTGTAGTATCGCAACGGGCAGCTGGTGCCACGGACCAACCATTTACACGGTTGTCTACAATCAATAATATTTACCATTCTGTTTAACAAACATAACATGATAATGATGATGATGATTACTGTTATTATTATTATAATCACTATTATTATTATTATTATTATTATTATTATTATTATTATT
>JAXCGZ010013920.1:0-7500 GCA_037179515.1 Halocaridina rubra | reverse complement strand
CTGCCTCGTGTGTGCCAGTAGGCATGTTGCAGTGTCCTCTATTCTTATGTTCTTATGTTCTTAAGTGAACTAAGGTTGCGTTATTATCAACGACCGAGATAATTATATATTACATGGTTATATTATAACTAATTAATGACAAATTATTAAATATTGATTTCAGAGTATAAATTGAAATTGATTCGAAAAACTAAAACAATAATTTTAAATAAGTGCCAAAAAATGCGGCCGTAGTACCGGACGTAGAGAAAAGTCAGACTAAGGGCAAAAGTGCTAATATTGTACGAAAGTACCAAATTCGGTAGCGCTGTCAGGGAGCTGGTAAACCGGCGACAGAAAGGCCAGGGTTTCACAAAAAGAAATTCAAGACGCGTCGGTAGAATGACGGACAGCTGCTGTCGTAGGCAGGGTGACGCGTTGTGTGAAAACTTAAGGGGGTTTACACGGTCAAACGGTTCGTCGAACCGCTTTCGACGAACCGTTTGACCGTGTAAACCGCCCTTTACATTAGGATACACGTAAGAAATCTTTATGACGTCCTGCCTGTCGAAACCAAAGCCGGTCGTGTGAATCGGCCCTAATGAGACTAATTTATAACGGAGAGTCGAGATTAAGACTGCTTCGGTCTGATCAACTAAGAATTTATTTGCATTTCTCATAACTTTCCTGTGAAAATGTGTTTGTTTGTTCACTTACTCCTATTACTCTCCCCGGATATGTGTTTATATCACTTACAACAGATAAAAATCAAATGGTATTAATGAAATGAAATTTCTTTAGGCAAGCTGAACATAAATGGAAAACGTATCTCAAATGCGCTCAAAATTACTTCATTCTACAATGTATTCTCTCATAAGCTATACAAAAAATGAAGGAAACAAAACATACAGTAGAACAATAAAATGTAAAGACGAAGGTGGGAGTTAAATATGTATATAACATACAACCTCATTAATGCTTTTTTTATTCCCAGATTCTCCACCCACGGATGGATGGAACGGGTCATGGAGGACCCATAGGGTCATTAATGCTATATCTGCACTTCACCATAAAGAAACCAATTGATAGGTTTTCAGAAAAAAAAAATGCGTACATACACAGACTTTATATATATATATATATATATATATATATATATATATATATTTATATATATATATATATATATATATATATATATATATATATATATGGAGAGTGATTTGTCAGATGGGAAGGGATAATAAAAGATGTATAACGAATATCCGATGATGATGTAGGCAAAGAAAAAGAACCGTAACTGAAGAAAGGCTTAACATCATACTGTCCTAGACAGTCATTTAAATCCAAAAGACCTTCAGTTGTAACATAAATAATACGTTAAAGAAAACAAGAAATAAAGACAAATAAATTATTTATAAGAACCCATTCGAAATGAAAGAATAATTAATAGAGCTGAATAGAGTAAGGGAGTTTTGGCTGGTTGTGGCATAAGAGAGAGAGAGAGAGAGAGAGAGAGAGAGAGAGAGAGAGAGAGAGAGAGAGAGAGAGAGAGAGAGAGAGAGAGCGAGCAGAATGATAAAAATCGTAGGGAAATTTAATTAAGCCTCTTTTTCACAGTACCTATTCAAGTCGGGGATTTTCACAGCTTAATTACAACTTTATTTGCAAGGTAAAACTGAGGTTTATTATATTATACATAAACCTTTTAAATACACACACACACAACCAACGTGAACAAAATTACGTATTACCTATATTTTCATCGAATATTCTGGCGTAATCGTTACACATCTCTTACAATCCCTTCATATCTGACAAGTCACAACACTAGCATCTGTATCTTTCTTAAGTGAGTTCTTGGTCCCCGGGCCCGATAAAGGTAATTTTCTCCGACCGTCCCGATGTCTAGGGATAATTTTAAGGAGTCTGAGAGACAAATACAGCTCAGCCAAAATTCTCACAGGTGACTGCAATAGAGTTGTTGACCGAATAAAACTTGATTCTAGCAGTATATGTGAAGCGAATTGCGAGAAAACTAGTAGAGTGCACCCAGGACACTCAAAATGCCAATTATGTGAGTGTGAAGGGGCAAAACTTTAGTACACTACATCACAGTGTGCACAAACTTAAAGATTTCATACCTTTTGATCAGAGCTACTTTGAACTTTGTGTACACCTTTGCAACCAAGACACCTCATATTCTGCAGTTTACTCTGTGTATACCAAGCATTCAAAATGCATTTTTCTTCTTCAAAATATATCACAATGATTCTCTCTCTCTCTCTCTCTCTCTCTCTCTCTCTCTCTCTCTCTCTCTCTCTCTCTCTCTCTCTCTCTCTCTCTCTCTCTCTCTCTCTCTCTCTCTCTCTCTCTCAAGACTGTGTATATGAGCATAAACATATGAATCTTGGTATGCATATATATATATATATATATATATATATATATATATATATATATATATATATATATATATATATATATATATATATATATATATATATATATATATGTGTGTGTGTGTGTGTGTGTGTGTGTGTGTGTGTGTGTGTGTGTGTGTGTGTGTGTGTGTGTGTGCATGAGGATATATATATATATATATATATATATATATATATATATATATATATATATATATATATATATATATATATATATATATATATATATATATATATATACACAGTACATATATACACTCACATATACACATAGATATAAATATGTACCCTCACACACACACACACACACACACACACACACACACACACACACACACACACACACACACACACACACACACACACACACACACACACACACATATATATATATATATATATATATATATATATATATATATATATATATATATATATATATATATGGGTGTGTATATGAATATGTGTATATAAGAGTATGTGCATCAGCTTTGAATATATGTATGTGTGGATGTGCTAATATATGAATGTATGTAGTATATACGTATATGCATGTGTGTATGTATATACGCGAATGTATATATACATGTGTTTTTGCTCTCTCGTATATGTAGCCTATATGTAGGTTGAAAGGATCAATAACCCTTCTTACATACCACAAACGTTCTCTCTCTCTCTCTCTCCTCTTCTCTCTCTCTCTCTCTCTCTCTCTCTCTCTCTCTCTCTCTCTCTCTCCTCTCTCTCTCTCTCTCTCTCTCTCTCTCTCCTCTCTCTCTCTCTCTCTCTCTCTCTCTCTCTCTCTCTCTCTCTCTCTCTCTCTCTCTCTCTCTCTCCTCTCTCTCTCTCTCTCTCCCTCTCCCTTTCTCTCTACTCTTCTCTAACTATATATAATTAAGAAGCCCCATTCCCTATTTACTCATCTAATTACTTATTCACATATATGCATATGCATGTATATGTATGTGTATGTGTAAATATTAGTACATATATGTATGTGTGTATACTTTGATTTTATTCTGAGCATTGTTATAGCGTCTGTGATATCTGCTGCAATTATTTAATATTAACTAGACTGATATGTATTATCAATAGTTAATATAAACATCATCAAATGGAATATAAAAGTGAGCAGTGTCACATCACATTTACTCTAAGTTATCTGTAATGTTTATATCATAAATTGTACAATTACAACATGTAAACAAACCAAGAATCTGATATGAACTATAGAACCTATCAGCAGAAAGTGATCATCGTTTTTATATTTTACTCTAAATTTCTGACAACGTTTATGTGATTTTGTTTGTAATTATTACATGTAAACAGAACATATATTGAGATATTTAACTACTAATTCATATATACATGGCCAAGTATAATCTGTAATATAAACATTTGCATATCACTGGGAGTGTCCGCGCTCACATGTCCCTATGTATAACTGTTTGATTAATAATAATAATAATAATAATAATAATAATAATAATAATAATAATAATAATAATAATAATAATAATAAATCAACTTAAGAATTCCCCCCCCCCCCAGAGTGCCCGGCGTACAATTTCAGGAAGGGCTGAAGGGATGTGTCAGGTTAGGTTGGGTAAGGTTAGGTCTGTCTGCTTACCTTGGAATATATGGATGGATGGATGAATTTCAATTACGATATAAAGACCTAACCCAACCTAACCTAACCTAATCTAACCAAACCTAAACAGACAGACAGACAAACGGACAGACAGTACTGAAGAATTTCCCCCCTAACGCAGATCAACTGAAGAATCTCCCCCTGGGTGGTTTCTGGGGGGGGGGGGAGATTTTTCAGTTGATCCGGAGGTTATAGTATATCATCAGGTACTTCAAAATTGTCCTGTGTTCTAAATTCATATCATAACTTATATTTCAAAATTCTAAAATTATATGATAATCTGTAGTTTATGAACGATTAGTTCCATAAAGCGGGGTCGAGGCTTTGAGAATACATTAACCGATCTCTTAAGTTACTACCATTCAAGAAAAAGATATAAGTATAAACTTATATGACCTGCAGGAAGGCACTTTGTGTCTTTACGAGCGTGAGTTCGCGAGAATATAACTCTATATTAAATTTAAATCGCACTAAACTGGTGTACTCGTTGCATCTATTCATAATATGCAGAATTATTTTTATGGAAAAGAGCACAATAAAATTTAAACGATAACTTTCTCCTCTCCCACCTTCTGCCTGCAAAGTTCGTGCGTCTGTAAATTATACAAAAAAAAAAAAAAACATAAACAAAAACATTTATTTCCATTTTGTACAATAGTTATTCAACATAAATAGTAACTTATAAGTAGACATGTAATTAAACTAACAAATAAGAGGGTTAGACATATAGTTAAATTAAATGTAGCTTTCATAGAAAATAATAATGCTGTAATAAAAATGTTACAATAATGTTAATAATAAAGTAGTAAGTATGCCACTAGATACAGGATCGTTATTATCGGCATCATTTCCATATTTGTTTCCTTATAATGAGAATAATTAGTTCTTAATGAGCAGCAACTATTTGTCCAAAAGAAAACTATATAGTTTGCCTTTGAAAGCTGTGAAAGAGGATGCATTTTTAAGATGCTCTGGAATATTATTCCAGAGTGTTGGCCCTTTGATAGTGATCATCTTTGAACCTGCTTCTGTGTTTGTTCTGTGAATAAAGAGCTCACTGCTCTGTCTTGTGTTGGTTCCCCTTATATCCCTGACTGTTTTTAAATCAAATAGCCAGCTAGGATAATGATGGTCCAAAATTTTGAATACAAAAAGCATAAGCGACCTTATTTTCTGCCCGCAGCCACCCAAGTTTATTGAGAGCTGGTGTGATGTGGTCATATTTTCTTATTCCTCCCAGGGCAACTCGAGCTGCAAAATTAATAAGCTTCTGTATTCTGTTTATCTGAGTCTTATACGATATTATAAGGTGACATATATCTTTATCGAAAGTCTAAATTTTATACAGAGGCAACCAAAGAATACAGAGCTACAGTTTCTTCACTGGTGGTTACTTTCTTAATTGACTATTAGAGTCAATTTGTACATTTTTTCCACCTCTCATTTTCAATATTAAATACGATGCTTTTTGACTGCTCACGGCGATTTTGTGGGAGGAAAATCCTCTCCTGCCTTAGAATTTGTTTTAAAAATCTATCATAAGCTATCCTTTAGTAGTCCATGAGTACCCCCTGCATAAAGAATTAAAATATCTTTAGAATTAGAAAATCTAAAATATAATATTGTTAAAATGTGTAATATTAGCGGTTACGATACATTTTAAGCACCCCTTCCATGGCCTACCCGAGAGTTCAGCGTTACCACCACTTTCTGATATGTACCGTGCTTCCGTACAAACACAAATTCAGAACTTTGTTAGGTTAGATAATCAAATACCCACCGCCATCAGCTATTACACACAAATTAGTGATTACCCAAAAACCCAATTATTAGAATCAATCAAAACACATCTTGCAGAAAAGAAAGAGAGATTAATCCAAAAATAGAAGGAGAGCATAAACTAAATCTTTACCATATTGGGTACAGTGGAAATAGACCTATTGCAGCTCAATAAAAAAAAGTGAAAAAAGAAAAACCTAATTCCAGTCGTGATGGAAACTAATTCCAGTCGTAATGGAGATCAATATGAACAGAGTGTCATGACGTAAAATTAAATATGATCAATCGTTTATCTAGTAAATTATGATGCTGTTAGATAAGTACATTCGTGGGTAGGTACAAGAAATCGGTTGAGAATATTAAAGTTTTGTTAAGGTGGTTTTTACCTTTTCGATAAATATTAAGGCTTCATTAACGTAGTTTTGACATTTTCGATAAATATTATCTTTAAAATGATGCTGTCATATAAAACTTTTACTCGAACTCATCCAGAGATATGGTTATAGAACGATAAATATTGAAAATACCTTATTGAGCAAAAGATGTTACTAATTGCTATCCACATCGACGTTGTCACTTTGAAGAGAATTTCTTACTAAAAATGTCTATTTAACACTGGTATCACATGTCACGTGAATCCAGGAACGATATTCACAACTGTGACAAATTTAAACTTTCACAGAGCAACAAATATTGGCATAAAGCACGCATGTAAGAACAAACACTTAGCAGACCACTGGCCGAAACGTACGAAATTAAGGAAAACATTCTTTGACAACTCGTTTATATATATATATATATATATATATATATATATATATATATATATATATATATATATATATATATATATATATATATATATATATATATATATATATATATATATATATATATATATATATATATATAAAATCAACATCAGGTTACAACCTTTTTATATCTTCATTATCTTATGTATGTATGTATGTATTTATGTATGTATGTATGCATAACTTCTCTATACCTCGCTGAAGAATAACAGAAGCAGAAAAATTGCTATAGGAAAAGACCAGCATATCCTATCAAATGGCAATCCTCACCTCCCCAGGCAGTGAAGAAGAAAATAATTAAGAAAGAGGGATTACAGCTTCCCAACCCCTTATGCACTATATATATATATATGCACTATATATATATATATATATATATATATATATATATATATATATATATATATATATATATATATATATATATATATATATATATATATATATATATATATATATATATATATATATATATATATATATATATATATATATATATATATATATATATGTGTGTGTGTGTGTGTGTGTGGCTGTCTTGTCTACAGAATTACAGTATTGAAATCATTTAGTTTCTTATATAGAGAGATTAAACCTTGCCAAGCGATTTTAATGTGTACTGTACCTTTTTGTCACTTATCAAGTTTGTGTCATAACTGATGATTTAAAGAATCCCTGAATCAGTATAATTACTATGAATTCAGTTTAATGTTCTAACGAGATAATCTCTGCAATTCTTATTTATGGATTCGGTTTTGCGTCACTAACTCCCTTTTCTACTAAGGGCTAGGATGTTTGCCTTCTTACGAAGGACTTGTTTTGGCAGATGTAATCTGTT
>JAXCGZ010013919.1:0-45604 GCA_037179515.1 Halocaridina rubra | reverse complement strand
CCAACAGTTAATCAAGTGCGTATCAATAACGTCAACACCAGATATCAGAATTCTTTTTACGTGCCCAGAACTTCCACTGATATTGGGGCAAGAGCCTTAAATGTAATAGGCCCGAGACTTTGGAACTCTTTACCCGCAAACTTAAGAAGTTGCCAAACATTACCCTCACTTAAATCTCATCTTTTAAATCACCTACTTAATAAGTGATTTTAGTCTCATTATTATCCTCCCATTGGGTAAACGAAGTGTATGTATGCATATTTTATTGTGTAAATTTTTTGATTTTGTGCTTTGCAAATTTCATTAGTTTTATTTTGACATTTTACATTGTAATTTGTAATTAGATTAATTATCATGTGTAAATTTTGTGATTTTGTGCTTTGCAAATTTCATTAGTTTTATTTTGACATTTTACATTGCAATTTGTAATTAGATTAATTATCATGTAATAGCCATTTTTGATGGAATAAAGTTTTTGACTTTGACTTTGACTTTGACTCTCTCTCTCTCTCTCTCTCTCTCTCTCTCTCTCTCTCTCTCTCTCTCTCTCTCTCTCTCTCTCTCTCTCTCTCTCTCTCTCTCTCTCTCTCTCTCTCTCTCTCTCTCTCTCTCTCTCTCTCTCTCTCTCTCTCTCTCTCTCTCTCTCTCTCAACATTCTATTCTACCCAACCCCCCACACTCTCTTTGTCCCAGCCAACTAGGGAGGGGCACTGTACACAGTTATTAAAGTAAATAAACCAACAGACGTACAAACAATGATGAGCCCTTAATAACAATAATGATAATAATAATAATGGTAATCTCCACAATCATCATTAAAGGAAAATTATTGTAGCCAATAATAATAATAATATCTAAGGAGAATTTTTGGAATAGACATCATGAAAATAATGCAGAGGTATATTAAAACCCAGCAGAGAGCTGGATATTCATTACACATCTTTTATAAACCCTTCACATCTGACAAGTCATTACACTCTCCATCTCTGTTTTCTCTTTACAGCCTGATAAAGGCTGTTTTATTTTATCGTTTTTTGGCCCTTCCCGGTGATACAATCTATCTATATATGTATATATATATATATATATATATATATATATATATATATATATATATATATATATATATAATTTTTTTTTTTTCTCACAAAAAATCCACAATGCACTGAATTCGCGATAGGTGAACCGCGATACAGTGAGTTCACCTTCAGTGAATTCAGTGTATCGCGTTTTATTTTCATTATTTTATTGGATCAAAAAGTTTTTTCATTATTTTATTGATAAAAAAGATTATTTCTCAGCCTAAGAGTAATAAAACAGTAAGAAATAGTAAAAAAAAACTTATAGTTAAGCGTGTAACTCTGCACCAGAGAAAGTACGATAACGGTATCAGCGTTTCGGAAAACACAACAGGTCGTACCTATGTGAGCTAGCACATATTAAAATTTCCAGTATTTTGATTATTTTATTGATAAAAGAATGTATTTCCTAGCCTAAGAATAATAAAACCATAAAAAATAGTAAAAAACATAAATTTAAACATGTAACTCACAGTATTGCACCATGTAAAATACAATACCAGTATCAGCGATTCGGAAAACGAAAAGGGTCGCACCTACGTGAGCTAGTACATATTAAAATTTCCAGTATTTTCATTATTTTATTGATAAAAAAGTATTTTCTAGCCTAAGAATAATAAAACAGTAAGAAATAGTAAAACACATAAATTTTAGCGTATAACTCACAGTATTGCACCACATGAAATACTCTACAATAGCGTACACTATTGGCGTCTTGGAAAACGCAAAGGCTCGCACCTACGTGAGATAGTTCATGGGATGCTATTGGCTGAAAGCGTGGGAGACAACGAATCACAGAATTGTTTTTCTGTATGTTCTGTATCATGGGATCTGATTGGCTTTTTGATTGAAGCTTGGTTCTCCCAGCATCTTCCATTGTCTTGCCTCACCCGTTCAGTCTAACTCACATGTGCGCTGTTCGCGTTGTGCTTGTGATTTATTTTACTCACGTTTTTCAACCTCTGCAATGCCTCCCAAGCATCCTTCATCTTCTAAGGCTTCTGGTAGTAAGCCTAACTGGCAAAGGAAGATATTGACCATAGCAGATAAGGTAAAACTTTTAGATATGCTGAAGGAAGAAAGAAGGTTAGCGGATGTCGGTCACCATTTTGGCCTCAACGAATCTACTGTTCGATACATCAAAAAGGACGAGGCAAATATCAGGAAAACAGCGACTATTCAATTTAGTAAAACAGCGAAGAGGGTCGTAACACCCTGCAATAAGATAATAGTGCGGATGGAATCTGCTTTGGCCCTGTGGATCACTGATTGCAGAAAAAAGAACATCAGCGTAGACAGCAATATCATACAAACAAAGTCAAAGAAGCTGTACGATACATTCGCTGCAAACAAACCCAAGGATGACAGTGGCGACTGTGGAGAGGAGGAGAGAGGAGAAGATATCGATGGCCCACAACCAGGACCCTCCAGAGATTCTCCACCGAGGAAACAATCGTTCGTGGTAAGCAAGGGATGGCTCGCCAAATTTCAGAAACACTTTGGCCTAAAGAGCGTTTCGGTTTATGGCGAAGCTGCCTCGGCAGATACAGCTGCAACTTAAGATTATGTGAACAATAACTTTAAGAAAATTACCGCTGAAGAAGGAATATGCTCCTCAGCAAGTGTTTAACATGGATGAGACTGGGTTATTTTGGAAGAGCATGCAGTCTCATTTTTTCTCTTCAAGGAGGAAGCTAAAGCCCCGGGATTTAAAGCGCACAAAGGCCTTGTTACCCTCATCATGTGTGGGAATGCTGCAGGCTTCATGTTAAAGCCCGGGCTTATCTACAAGTCTAAGAACCCTAGGGCTTTAAAGAACAAACACAATAATCTGCTGCCAGCGTATTGGATGCATAACCCTAAGGCCTGGATCACAAAAAGCCTCACATCGAACTGGTCTCACCTATGCTTTATCCTTCAGGTCAAAGTTTATCTTGCAGAGAAGGGCCTTGAATTTAAAGTCCTTTTGATGGATAATGCTGGTGGCCACGCAACTGATCTCGAATATGACTGTGTTCAAGTAGAGTTCCTGCCACCGAATACGACATCACTGATTCAGCCTATGGATCAAGGCGTTATTCGTGCGTTCAAGGCCCTCTACACACGAAATGCCCTGGCGAACTTTGTTGAATCCATGGAATCGGACAAAGAATTCTCATTAAAGACTTACTGGTGTAACTACACGATTGCTACATGCCTTCAAAATATTCAGAATGCAATCATAGAGATGAAGCCAGCCGAAATCATGCCAGGTGGAAGAAATTGTTGCCCGAAGTCATCTACGACTACAAGGGATTTGCTCCTGACGAAGTCCCTAACTCGGCAGTTGCAAAAGCTGTGAAGTTAGCTGCATTTCTAGGAGGAGAAGGCTTTGAAGATATGACTCACAAAGACATGAATGAACTGATCGACTGCCACTCGCAGCCTTTGACTGATGAAGACTTGGAAGAAATGACAAAATCAGCGAGCGAAGAAAAGGAAGAACAACAACCAGAGGAAACACTATTAAATTGAAGAACCTGGCCTTACACTCGAACGTCTGGCAGCCATGTATGAACACCTGAAAGCAGTCCAACATCTCTTGCAAGAACATGATAATATGGTTCGTTCGGTGACTTTTTGCAGTCATTTTAACAATGCCATGATTCCTTACAAGACCATCTTCCAACAAAAGAAGTAACAGCGACAGCAACTCCCCATTAGCATGTTCGTCTCTCGCAAAAAGCAGCCGTAAAGCTGTCATTGACTGCGGAATAATTTTTTCTTGAGTCTATACACGTCATCATCACCTCATTCATGGTAAGTTTACCTATCACTTTCATATAAATTTATGCTTGCATGCTGTTATTAATAAAGTAAAGGGTGGTTTTTTAACAGTGCAGGGGGATATTATACAGTAATGGTAAAAATAAATTAAAATACCTATGTATATGAGTATGTACACGTCATCATCACCTCATTCATGGTAAGTTTACCTATCAGTTTCATATAAATTTATGCTTGCACGCTGTTATTAATAAAGTAAAGGTTGGTTTTTTAACAGTGCAGGGAGGGTTTATACAGTAAAGGTAAAAATAAATGTAAAATACCTATGTATATATTATAATCCTACTTCGCGGATTTTCACCTATTGCTGCCGGTCCCGGTACCAAACCCCCGCAATAAACGAGGGACCTCTGTATATATATATATATATATATATATATATATATATATATATATATATATATATATATATATATATATATATATACGAACAAAAACCTACCTATTATCTACCCATGTATTAATGCGTGCATTATTACTACAATTTTATTACTGTATTAAAGTTCATTATTACTGCATACTTTATGTTTTATGTAGTAGCTAAGAAGCATCAGAGAGACCTGTATTATTACACAAGGTTCCAGGACCCACTGTTTCATATATCTCGTTGAAGAGAGTGACAAGAGATTTTTCTTCCAAAAACAAAGATCAGGAAGTTCCACTTCCAGAGAGATCCAAGCATCTTTTTCCAGAAAAGTGTCTTCAGCAAAGATTGCTCTATACTTGCTATGCCTGGGTGCTTTTCTAAGACTTGATAAAAATTGAATGGTAGTGAAGAAATCTCTCAATATTTCATATGTTGGTGAAGCATCAGTGTGGTACACCAAGTACAAAACAATCTTTGCTGAAGACGCTCTTCTAAAAAAAGTGTCCAGCTCATATTCCAAGTCAAGAGGTACTTCATTACTGAAGATATTTCTGGAGAAAAGGGCAATTAACTCTCTGGGAGAAAAAGCTTTCACATCACTCTCTTCAACAGGAATACGTGAAACAAAGGGTTCTTGAATTTTGTGCTGTAACTGTATTCCTCTGGTGCTTAGCCATCATATATACAGTACTGTACTTACAAAATATCATCTTATGAACATAATAAATTTCATTAATGCTGTATGTGCTGTTTTATGTAGTAGCCAAGTGGGTTTAGCCTAAGTACTGTACAGGTATGCATATGTATATAACGTACAATACTTCTTTTTTACCTAAACACAACTTAAGAACAATTCTACTAACACCTAGCTTGTTCGTAAGTTAGGGAGTCTGTACACACACACTAGTGCCATAAATCCCCCTTATAAGGGCAATGGCTGAGTCAAAGACAAAGCTTGATCCTCTGTGTGAAGAAAATACAGTGGAGAGGAGTCCCAGTTCTTTCACTCTCCCCATTTCGTTAACTTTTACTCTCTAGAAAGTTATTATATCTGAATAGTGAAATTTCTGATTTCGTTTTTATTCAGTTAGCTCAGTCACTTTTTTATTACTGTAATTTTTCTCTTGAGTTTTATAACAGATGCCCCAATACCAATAGACTTGAGTTTGTTGTCTCTCATTCCATGACAGATATGGTACAGAGACAGAGGTAAGTGGTAACATCTATAGTGTCCATGTCTGTGCTAAGCATGCAGGCTTCGTGAATAAAGACATCGAAAGCATTTTATTTTAGCTAACTAGACCCTTAGCTCAAGCTTGAGATTAGGAAGTTTGTATATATACCCTGTTGCTGTTTAAAAATAGTAAATTAAATTAGTTTATTCCTATTTGAGTTAGGTATTTTTTATTTTAATATGATACTATGTTCCACTGAAATCAGCGTAGTGCCTACAGCCTAGAAAAGGAGGCATGCAGTGTGGCTATCATCTTAACTTGCCTGTCCTTCCCTGTACTGTCACCTGCCCTGTGGCAAGGAAAAATGGATTGCTAGGTTAGTGCTTCCCTACCCATTTCAGTGGGATTACGACTTACTCTGTAGGCGACCTAAGCAGGGTGGTGGAGGTGAATTGTGGCAGCTTATTGCCCCCAAGGAGCTAAGGCAAGAGGTTTTAATATATCTGTATTAATGACACATGAGAGTATGGGAGTGGTACTCTATTCCCCATTTTCATATTGATAGTATATAGGTGAAACCATTTTTAATTATTATTATGGTAGCAAAACAATGAAGCATTCTGTTATGATAACCTTAGTGCTCAAGCAGTGGTCAATACAGTATATATATTTCTATGCTTTTCTCCATCAGCGCTTTGACTACACTGTTTTGAAGCCGTTCCTGCCACCGAAGTTCGAATACGTGATATCTGTGCAACTCTCAGATATCCAGTGTACTTTATATAGATATTATTTGGAGAACTTGGCCCAGGGTGGTCCCAAACGTCATGGATCTGGGTTGTTTGTTGATTTTGGTGCACTGTCAAGAGTATGGACCCATCCAAAGGTCTTGGAGCTGGCTGAAAGAAGAGCTATAGTAAGTTTTAAATTGGAAATTATTTCATTAGTTTACCTGTTAGGTAGTTTGATATACTCCCACCTTGTACAATCCCTTTGGTTTTAATTATAACTATGGGATTGTAAAGAATTTTTCAAGATCTTGTATAATTTGGTTGTTATATGCTGTCCTTCAGTTTCCTCAGTTAGGAGATATATGACTATTAAAATTTACGAAGACCTTTAGCAGACTTTGTATTAATGCTAAAAACTTTATTCGTACTTCAGTACCAAGATGACGAGGAAGAAATGGACGACTTCATCAATGATGATAGCACAACCGAAGAATCATCAGAGGACGAGAGACCCAAGAAAAAGAAAAAAGGAAAAGGAAAATCGGCCAATGAAAAGGATGAAGAAGAGGAAGAGGAAGTCAATGAAGAGATTCAAGAGGTGGCTGATGCCAATGAAGAACCAGGTATTCCACGTTTCTAAAATGATAATACTATAGCCTAAGGAATGAGATATATTGCATTCCTCAGGATTGTATTTATTTGCGAGCTTATGTCTTGGATTTTCTGACTTAATATATAGTGGTATATGAAGTGAGGACAAAGCCATGTATTAAAATTTGTAATATGACCTCAGAAGACAACTGGCATGTAAGAAGTACTCCTCTTGGCCTTGGCATAAAGGTGATAAATCTACTGAATGAGTTGAAAATGCTGAAGAATTTCCTTGATGTTGACATTAATGTTGGTAAAAGACTCGAACTTATGCAATGTGTCGGAAAGGCAATGGGTAGTTATGATATTGTTAAGAGTTGTCAAAGAAGATGAAGGGAGTTTTAGTGAATTCCTGCATTTCTCTTGTAAATATGGATAATTGGGGCAAGACAGTGTCAGAAGTTTAGAGAGAGAGTGTACCAAGCAGTCCCTTGGAATGCTTATGAGAAGCTCTTAATGGGAAAAAATTGCATGACTTCTTTGTGACTAGGCATCTTCATGACCAATATCAACTCTATTGATTATATATAATGTATCTACATACTCTTACAAATATTCTCGCTTTTAAAAATATAATTTGATTATGTTAAGCATTAAATCATTACCCATTTTATTACAGAGCCAGTACATGGATTGACCGCCAGTGGTAAAGTGAAAGTGGACTGGTGGAGAAAAGTGTTGGAAGATACATTAGATGACGACTTCCAAGAAGATGATTTTATGGACAAAATGGAGCACGGTGGCAAGCTCATATTAACTCTTGAAATTCTTCGGGAATGCTGCTCCATTGGTGATAAAGTGTAAGTATGCAATCTGCGTAATTTACCGGCTAATGAGATTGTGTGTTAATTTACATTAATGCAGATACTGTACACTGCTTTCATAGTTACTGATATAAGTGAGATATGGTTTTTTCTTTTCTTTAAGTTTTTCATATATGTTTTTGAGGGTCTTGTTTTAAATGCTAGTGTTAATTGAGCACAACAAAGAATAAAGTATTTTTATCTTCGTTTAAAAAGATGTCACATTTTTATTTAATTTAGTAGGATTTTATATATAAAATGTATTTCTTGATAGTGACTCGAATAAGTATTATTTTTTAAGATCATATCAGCATTTCATAAAGTATATCTTTAAAAAAATGATTGCAAAAGTAATGGTATTTATGATTATGGTATGGAATGTTATTCCAGGTTTTGAATTTTTGAGTGTTTTAATATAAATGCAAGCATAATCACATATGATGTTAATGGAATCCAGTGTTACGGAACCTAGAAAGTCTTATTATTGCCTGAATATTTTTTATTTTTTATTTTTTTTTAGATTGTTATTTAGTCAGTCATTATTGGTTTTGGATATGCTTGAGGAATTCTTACAAATGGTCGACGAAGGCAAGATAGAACTCCCTGAGCCCGAAGAACCTCTTCCACAACCCTTTAAAAAATGGAAAAGAGACCGAGATTATCTGCGCCTTGATGGCTCGACTAGTGCAGATACCAGAAAGCAGTTGTGCAAAACTTTTAATAATACTGACAATGAAAGGTATGTCTAGCTCTTTTCCAATTATTTATTCTATCAGTATCTTTCTAAGAAGTAGTGGTTCCTAATTTACCAAATTTTGATATTAAAAAACATTTGTGCAAAACCTTTAGTGACTTCACCAAAGAAAGGTATATAATGCTCGTTTTTTAAGTCATATTCTTTCAAATTTTTTTTATATGTGCTTAGATATGTATGAGTGTGTACCCTTGACTCTACTCTATATTTCCCAACAGGTGCCGTCTGTTCTTGATTTCCACCCGAGCCGGTGGCCTTGGCATAAATTTAGTTGGAGCTAATCGTGTGATAATATTTGATTCTTCCTGGAATCCTTCACATGACTCTCAATCTATATTTAGAGTGTATAGGTTCGGACAAAATAAACCCTGTTACATATACAGATTTGTGGCCCAGGTATGTACTGTTGCTGTTTCTAAGCTTTGTGCTCTCGGTTGGTGGGTGTGGGGGTTACCATATGACAAAGTGGTAGGGGATTACCAGCTGAATGTGTCATGCTTCACGGTGGTAGATCCTTGCCCGCTTACCCAGTTAGTGACCCAATCAAGATCAAGCTTTTATTCCCATGAAGCGAAGAGGAATGATCTAGGTGTATTAGATTCTGACAAATTTAGTTTGCTCTGACTCGGCCTCCCCCTTTACAAGGGGGATAGCAGCCA
Organism: Halocaridina rubra; assembly: GCA_037179515.1. Classification (NCBI taxonomy): domain Eukaryota; kingdom Metazoa; phylum Arthropoda; class Malacostraca; order Decapoda; family Atyidae; genus Halocaridina; species Halocaridina rubra. Next base: position 36,559 of record JAXCGZ010013919.1, on the reverse strand, counting down.
TTGTATTTGTGTGTATCACTTGCACTGAGGGAGAGTAAATACTTCACTCTTATTTGACTCCTTATAAGACCTGGCATTTTTTTTGACACAAAAATGGGTGATATAAGGGAAGGTATGATGAAGCCATTGTTCATTTTGTTCAGTTCTGGCCACCCAGCTGGGTGTAGCAGGATGTAACCTCATGTTGGAAAAATTGTTACATTTGAATTCCTGGTTATCGGAGAAAAAGAATTCTGTCCTACTATTCCCTGTATGTTCTAGGATAATACTACGTAGAATCGGAAAGTGGATGATAGTCAGTCCTCTCCCCGAAAAGCTGTTTCAATACTTGGACTGTTGTTATGTGCAGGCTTGTGTCTACTAGTGACCTTGTTGAAGTGAATGTAATTCAGACAGTATAAAAAGTCAAGGATACATCATATATTACAGAGCTATCAGATTAATTTATTTAAATATTTATACATATGTGACCTACAGAAGTAAGTCAAATACACTTGTAACTCCAATACAGTAATAAGAATAATAATAGCAAATAGATTATAAGTCGACAATATTATATAATGTTGATCGTATATTACTGAAGTAAAAGCAAAAGCTTTCATTAACTTTTTCAGTTAACTTCTTAAGTTGCTCCCTGATATTTTGATTAGGTTGTGATTACCTCACTTGCCCCATAGAATACCTCTGGTATTCTATGGGGGGGGAAAGCAAATAATCTCATATTTTGTAGGGGACAATGGAAGAAAAAATTTATTCAAGACAAGTCACAAAGATGTCAACAGCATTACGTGTGGTAGACGAACACCAAATTAAGCGATACTTTAAAATGGATGAGTTAGTGCAGCTGTATGAGTTCACCCCATCAAGTATTGATGAGAGGGAAACACCAGCAGTGCCAGAGGTATGTCATTACCTAATTGTGCTCAGTTACAAAGTGGGCAGTAAAGATTTCCTTATGCAGTGAATTTTAGTTTTTAACTATTTTTTATACTAAAACAACCCTTTGTCTATTATGCAGGTTGGAATTATTGCTCTTGTTACTTTGAAATTGTAAACCCCTTTTTTTTTTTTTTTTTTTTTTTTTTTTTTTTTTTTTTTTTTTTTTTTTTTTTTTACACACACACATGACAGTTAGAAACTGCCCTCATCAATAAAGGTCTGGGGACGAGAAAATACCAAGATGAAGGAAAATAAAAAGGTTAAGGACAAGGCAGAGATGAGGTAATGTCACACAAAGGAAAACAAGAGACAGAAAAAACAGTAAAAGTATAGAGGACCCAGAGATATAGAGGACTAGGCTCTGAGATGACGATAGATCTGTTTTTTGAAGGATGAAAGGTCATAAGAATTAGGAAAGACAGAAGGAGGAAGAGAGTTCCAGAGTCTGGAGGTAGATGGGAAGAAGCAGTCTCTGCACCGACCAATCTGCGAGCTACAAATCTCCACACAGTACCTGTGAGATGAGGCCGCTTGGCGAGTGTTACGCGGCCTCGGCAGTGGGGGAGGGATGCAACTTGCCAACTCATCAGAGCAGCAATGGAAGTAGTAGCGATAGAAAAGCGAAAGGGAAGATACCTTACGGCGAATTGAGAGAGAATCCAGATTAGAAGTAAGAGAAGGATCATTAATGAGTCTGACTGCCATAGATTCAACCCTATCAAGAAGATAAATATAAGAAGAAGCACCCCAGATGTGTGAGCAGTATTCCAAGCAGGGACGGATAAGACCTTTGTAAATTTTAAGTAACTGCAAAGAGGAAAAGTAATGACGAAAACGAAACAAAACCCCCAATTTTTTGGATGAAGATTTAGAAATTTGGATTATGTTATTCCTCCAAGACAAGTTAGAGGCTATATGGATTCCTAATATTTTGATAGAGTTAAGAGGGTAAATTTCATTAGTTTCAAAGACAATAGGGATATCAGGAGGAGAAGAAGATAAATAAATAGCCAGAAACTGTGTCTTGGAGGCATTGAATTTAACTAAATTTTGAGTACCCCACTCAGATACTCTCTGCAAATCGGAGTTAAGAGTAGAAGAAAGAGTGATACGAGATTGATTACGAGTAACAGATGAAGGCTGTGAAGAAAAGGCAGAGGAAAAGTGAAGGGTAGAATCATCAGCAAAGGCATGAAAAAGAGAGGAAGATGGGGATTGTAGAAGATCATTGATAAAGAGAAGGAACAGAGTAGGTGAAAGAACATAGCCCTGTGGAACACCACTGTTAACAGAGAAAGAGCTAGATGTCACGCCATCAACTACTACAGATATAAAACGGTCAGTAAGAAAACTGGAAATCAGAGAACTGAAAGAAGGGGTAAAGCCATAGGCAGAGAGTTTGGCCAACAGAGCCTTGTGCCAGACTCTGTCAAAAGCCTTACAGATATCAAGGGCGACGATAAAGGATTCCCCATAGTTCCTCAGAGAAGATGACCATACATGAGAAAGATAGGACAGGAGATCCCCAGTGGATCTTGCCTTGTGGAAGCCGTACTGGTGATCGGAGATAAGTGAGTTAGATTCAAGGCTTTTCAAGAAGTGAGAATTGAGCAAAGTTTCGAAAACTTTAGAAGTAGAGGAGGTTAGGGCAATAGGTCGGTAGTTTGAAGGAATAGAGGGGTCACCTATCTTAGGAACAGGTTGAACTAGAGCATGCTTCCAATATGAAGGTAGATACTGGTTGACAGAATGAGGCGAAAAAGATGGCAAAGCACGGGAGCCAGTTCATCTGCAAACTCCTTAAGGAACTTTGCAGGGATACCATCAGGACCAGATGCCTTGTTCGTCTTTAACGAGCGAAGAATCTTATGAACTTTGCGTGAAAAAAGGATAAGGGAGGGCATAGGGTTAGAGAGGGGTAAAGAGTGAGGAACAGGTCCGCTGGAATTGTTCTAGAAGAGTTGGCAGAAAAATGAGAGCCAAAGAGAGTGGCTTTGTCAGTGGGAGAGCAAGCTATAGAACCATCAGAATGAATGAGAGGGGGAAAGCTTGAGTTACATAAGTTTTTGGAGAGGTTTTTGGCTAAGGACCAGAAGCATTTGTCAGTGGGAGAGGAGTTAAGGTCATCAACTTTCCTTATAAAGGAAGCCTTAGACCTTCGAATCTAAGCAGTACTGCGATTCCTAGCTATAATAAAAGCAGAGCGACTTAAATCGGAAGGAGAGGTTTGGTAAGATCGGTGAGCCCGATTCCTAGCCTGGATAGCCATGGAGCAGGCACGGTCAAACCAAGGTTTAGGGGGAGAGAAAGATTTTGTAGAAGAGGGGATGTACGCCTCCATTCCCACGGTCATGATCTCAGCAACCTGATCAGGGTTGTGGGACCGAAAGCAGTAGTCTTCCCATGGGAAGTCAAAGAGAAAGTTACGCAAATTTTCATGTTGGGTACTCTCGAAGTGCCAAAGGCGGCGCTGAGTAGGAGGGATTGGTGGTGGGGGAGCAAAAATGGAAGAGACTGAGATCATAGAGTGGTCAGATTTACCAAGATGGGAAAGCACAGAATAAGAGTAGTTTGAAGGATTAGAAGGGAAAAATAGGTCAAGAGTGTTTGCAACATGTTCGTGACGATCAGGAACGCGAGTAGGATGTTTGATAATTTGCTCCAGATCATGAGTAATAGAGAAAGCAAGGGCCTCGCTTCCTCCCACATCAGTGTGAGAAGAATGAAGCCACTCACTGTGATGTACATTGAAGTCTCCAATGTAGAGAACTTCAGCATGTGGGTGAGAAGATAGCAAGGACTCATGGCACGAGGAAAGATATTCAAAGAAAGACACAAACTCGGTGGAGTTTGGAGAACAGTAGCAGAAGCAAAGGAAGATAGTGGTAGTGGAGAGAGAGACTTTTAGCCAGAGAACATCAAAGTCAGGAGACTCAAGGTCCATGAGCCTCGCTGTAGGAGTGTTAGTGTTGCAGTATGCACAGACCCCACATTTGGAACGAAAACGAGTATACAGATTATAGTGAGAGATTTGAAATGGGTCTGTGGAAGCATGTATAGACAGCTGGGTTTCAGTTAGGGGGAGGAGGTTAGGGAGGAAAGTGCCCAAGTGCTGTTCCACAGATGAAAGATTAAAGTTCAGCCCTCGAATGTTAGAGTAGTGAAGAGTGATAGAAGCAGATCTATTGGGAGGTGCAAGGTTAAGAGCAGAACCATTACTGCCACCTGGCGTGTCTGCCCTCAAGCCAATAGTGGAGTCAACACGATCCCTGGAGATTCTTCGCACCCCTCTATGCCGGGTACTGGGGGCCATTAGCTCTGGACCTTCCATAAATAATAACAAATGTGAGGAAAAAAGAAAGAAAAAGAGACATGTGGGGAATGTTGTGACTTGTCAAATGTAATGGAATAGCAAGAGATGTGTAATGAATACGCCAGAATATTCGGTGTAGATGTAGGCATGAGGAAAGAACTATCCTGAAGGAAGACTCGACCTGGAACTGTCAGGACCAGTCCAAGTTGCATCCTAATACCTTCAGTCGTAGTCTTTCAGCGGGCGGCTGGTGCCATGGCCAACCTACTAATGTATGTGTAAATATAGTGGCTGCCATGGATAAGCGGTAACACATGTTACTTTAATTGTCTGGTCGTGGGTTCATGGTCTGAGCTTATAAAGGGCATTCATTGAGGTTAATGGTTGCACTTTCCAAAGCCAGAGTCCATCGCAAGTAGAAAAGGGAGTCCATGACGAGAAACTGATCGCTGTATGTATAAGAATCACATGAAGGGAATATACTGTATGATATATATGACCATTGTGGTCAGCTACATAGGTAAATTAAATGAAGGAGTTAATGTCATAATCAAAGCAAGTATGTACAAACCTATAAATTTATTGTAAAATTAACTAAATAGAGAAAAGAAAATAATTGTGAATGAAAAAATTAAGTAATTTAATTTTTTCCTATTTTCCATTTAAAGTAATTATTTTTTCACAATCTAGTTAATTTTGCATTGGTGTTTTTTGTATCAGTGCACTGTCTGTTGTGTGTATGCTTACCATTATGCGCCAAGAGTTATAATTGATGTCTACACAGTTACTATTACAATTATACCTTCCCTTTAGGACCGTCTTTTGGCCGAGTTGTTGAAGCGACAGAAAGACTGGATTGTTAATTACCATGAGCAAGAGTCTCTCTTAGAAAATCAAACGAGCGAAGAACTCACCGAGGAGGAACGTAAAGCTGCCTGGGAAGATTATGAAAACGAGAAGAAAGGATTCAGTAGGTTGAATTTTATCGAAAAGAAGTCAATTATGTGTCTTGTATTAATTCCTTTATTTTTAGAAAAACTGAATAATACTCAGTATTCATAGACAGTTACAATCATTTTTATATTACATATGTCCAGATGAGTAAAATCTAGATGTAGAATAAATTTAAATTTTTGTTTGTAATGTTATTATAGATCTGATCTATGTATATTCAATTAATATTTAAAAGTTATAGACATGTCTAAGTGAGATTAGAAATAATTTATATTTAGCTTAATGTCACTCTTGCCTTTCTGTAAGTTTGATTGATTTTACAGTGGCATACAATCGGAAAACATTCGTGATGCCTGCAGTCGACATGTCTGTTGCAACGCACCCAAATGTAGCTGGACTACCTTCTTTGTCGTTAGCATCCTTCAGCTTCGAGGGAGTTGTGAATACTATTAAGGCCCAGGTTAGAATCAAACCATTATTATTATTATTAACATATATATATATATATATATATATATATATATATATATATATATATATATATATATATATATATATATATATATATATATATATATATATATATATATATATATATATATATATATATATATATATATATATATATATATATATATATATATATATATATACACTTAGTTCTTTGAATAACGCGAAGATTGGTTCTCAGAAGTGCTGCGTAATGTGATGAGTCATTTTCCATACGAAACAATGATAATGGGCATAGATATGTTCCTCAACTGTACATAGACACACTATGCCAAAAATATAAGATAAGTAAAACATATTTTACAAGTACCTAAGAGTACAAAAGATATTCAGATTTACTGTACAGCAAGAAATTAACATACTATACTCTATTATGCGGTGGGCAACAGGCATACACTGGGACGTGCATGGTGGCGGTGAGCACGTAACTTCAGCGGTAGAAGAGGAGGAGGAGGAGGGAGAATAAACCTCAATTTGCAAACGTAAACAAAGATAAAATAAAAATTAAAAATAACCAAAGCAAGACTAAAAAACTAAAAAAAAAAAAAAAATTCATTATGCAAAGCCTAAATGTAAACCACATTCTACTCACTCTGTAGTACGGTGCGCAACAGGTATGGGCTGAGTTTGGTGGCGGTGAGCACGTGACGTTAGCGGTAGCGGAAGAGGATGGGGAGGCGTTAGAACAAACCCCATCTGCAAACGTAAACAAAAATACAATAAAGACAATGAACAAAAGCAAGACTAAAAAACAAAAACAAAAAATCATTATGCAACCCCTGATTTACTATAACAAAGAAAAAAGAACACACATTCTACTCACTCTATTATACTGTGAGCAACAGGCATGGGACAAGCGCAGTGGTGATGAGCACTTGACAAGCAGTATAAGAAGAGAAGGAACCCCTATCTGCCAAACATAATAAACAGTTAACAAAAGCAAGACTAGAAAACAAAATTTTTTCATTATGCAATGCCTGAATTTCTGTAACAAAAAAAAAATATAAAACACATTCTACTCACTCTATATACGGTGACCAACAAGTATGGGATGTGTGTGGTGGCAGTGAGCACTTGACATAAGCGGTATTAGGAGAGGAGAACGAACCTCTATATGCAAATGTAAAATCCAAGACTAGAAAACTAAATTTTTTCATTATGCAATGCTTGAATTACTATAACAAAAATAAATATAAAACACATTCTACTCACTATAGTATGGTGACCAACAGGTATGGGATGAGCATGATGGCAGTGAGCACTTGACATAAGCAGTATTAGAAGAGGGGAACGAACCTCTATATGCAAACGTAAAAAACAAATAACAAATGCAAGACTAGAAAACTAAAATTTTTAAATCATGCAATGCCTGAATTACTATAGCAAAAAAAAATGTACAACACATTCTACTCTGTAGTACAGTGACCAACAGGTATGGGGTGAGCACTTGACATAAGCGGTATTAGAAAAGGAGATCGAACCTCTATCTGCAACTGTAAAAAACAGATAACAAATGCAAGACTAGAAAACTAAAAATTTTTTGCAATGCCTGAATTACTATAACATAAACATAAAACACTTTCTACTCACTCTATAATACGGTGACCAACAGGTATGGGCCGAGCGTGGTTGCGGCTAGCACGTGACTTAAGCGGTAGGAGAAGAGGAGAGGGAAGCGTTAGAACGAACCCCTAGCTGAAAAAATAAAGATACAGTAAAAAAAAAATTAACGAAATCAAGACTAGAATTTGTTTTTCATTGTGCAATGCACAGTAATTTTGTAAATAAAAAATATTACACACATTCTAGTCACTTTATATACGGCAAGCAACAGATGTCGAGTGTGTTTGAGGCGAGCAGGTGATATAAGCAGTAGGAGAAGAGGAGGAAGTGGAAGAGCCAACTCCTAGCTGCAAAAATAAATAAAGCTCCCATTAAAAAAAATGAAAAACAACACTAGAAAACTCATCTTTTATAATTATGCAATGCTTGAATATAATATTGTAGTATGATATTAAAAACAACATAAAATGACGTAAAAGATTACAGAGGTGTACTCACTCTATGTACGATGTGCAACAGTCATACTGGGACGAACGGGGTGGCATTGACAATGTGAGTTAAATGTTAGGAGAGGGAGGTGAAGAGGAGGAGGAAATTGGAGAGCTATCCCCTGGTTGTGGTTGGGGTTCATACTGCTTAGATGTGTTGGGCTGAGGGTCATCAATATCACTTCTTTTTTTTTTTTTTTACTGAAAAGTAAGCATCAAGAGTTGCACAACAGGTATGGGCTGAGTTTGGTGGCGGTGAGCACGTGACGTTAGCGGTAGCGGAAGAGAATGGGGAAGCGTTAGAACAAACCCCATCTGCAAACGTAAATAAAAATACAATAAAGACAATGAACAAATGGAAGACTAAAAAACTAAAAATAAAATTCAATGGCATTGACAATGTGAGTTAAATGTTAGGAGAGGGAGGTGAAGAGGAGGAGGAAATTGGAGAGCTGTCCCCTGGTTGTGGTTGGGGTTCATACTGCTTAGATGTGCTGGGCTGAGGGTCATCAATATCACTTCTTTTTTTTTTTTACTGAAAAGCAAGCATCAAGAGTTGCCTGCCAGGCAATCCTCCTCTTTTCTTTTAAAATTTCATTATAGCAGGAAATATCATGCATAACTTTTCTGGATGTCACACCTGCATGCTCTATATTGGGATTGTCCTTATCAAATATTTCCAAGGCACTCTTAATCAGATGAACATTGTTGTTCATCTTCCATGTCCTCCAAATCCTTGGCAGTTAATTCCTCCGTGTGGGAAGCAAGAAGGGCATCCACATCCTCCTCATCAACGTCAGTGAATCCCACACGATGTTCGAGCTGAACGCACTCAAGTCTCGACTTTGAGAGACGACATTTAGGTCAAAACCTGTGAAAAAGTTCACTAAGTGCAGGCAAACCTTCTTCCAGGCTCCATTTAGACATGACTGTGTTACTTCAGCCCAAGAATCCTTCACAAACCATATGACGTGCTTGATATTAAATTCTTTCCAGTATTCCTTAACCGCCGTATTCTTTTTATCTAGCTCTGAGATATCGCCGGCCTCAGCTGCTCTCTCAAGGTTGCCCATGCTGACGTCAGTCTTACTGCTGAGATCTTTAAAAGAATGCTTGAGGTAGTGCAATTTCAGCATCTGCACTACCCCCTGGTCCATTGGTTGGAGTAGGGGAGTTGTACTTGGCTGCAGAAATTTAACTTTGATGTTAGGATGAATATCAGCGATTGATGGAGGATGGGATTGAACATTATCTAAAATCATAACAATTGCGAAGGGTAAATCATGACTCTTGCAATAGACTTCTAACTCGTTTGGGAGACGTGTCAAGAAGTAATCTTTAAAAATACTCCCAGTCATCCATCCTTTCGGATTTGAATACCAGTGCACTGAAAGTCACTCTTTATAGTAACCCTTTAGTGCACGAGGATTTTTCGAATGGTAAATCATTACCGACTTCAGCTCCATGTCGCCCTCAGCGTTAGCACCAATCAGTAGGGTAGAGCGATCTTTTGCTGCCTTATATCCTGAATCACGTTTTTCCTCTATGGAAATATACATCCTTTCTGGAATTCGCTTCCAGAATGCAGTTTCGTCCATATTGAAAATCTGCCTTGACGTATATCCCCCTTCCTCTATGATGGCCTTTAATTCGTCTGGAAACTGCTTTGCCGCATCCGTATCAGCTGATGCGCTTTCCCCTTGTAATTTTCGGTTGCAATAACCAAACCTTCGTTGAAAATTAGAAAACCAACCAGAGCTAGCTGTAAAGGGTTTCACTTCTTCGCTTTCCACGTGGGATTTCAAATGTTCATAAATCTCATACGCTTTTTCCCTGACGATAGTATATGACAGGTTTGTTTGCTGTTTGTTCTTGATATTCATCCACATGCTTAGCATTTTTTCCATTTTCTCCATAATATCCGTTCGAGTATAAGAAGATTTAACCGCAGTTAAGCTAACACCAGCTTTGGCATTTTTCTTTATCCTGTCCGTATTATCACGGATAGTGCGCAGCGTGGTTTCCGGGATATGCATCGCCCGTTTAATGGTGCCCGTACTCTCACCACTCTCATACCGGGCCAACTCTTGAAGCTTGACTTTAAGGCTTATTGCCTTTCTGACTATTTTGGGAGCACTTCCACAGTCTTTTCCTGGGCGTTTACTAGCCATGAGAGTACTGTATACTATAATCTGTAAAATTTAAAAGAAATGAAAACACAAACACAGTTATAACACTAGATATATCCACGCACTTAATGCTTATCATCCTCGTACACTTACCATTTTTTCCATTTTCTCTATAGTATCCAATCTATAATATGAAAACTTCTTACTTACCATTTTTTCCATTCTCCCCATAATATCCGATCGAGAATATAAAGACTTAGCCGCAGTTTTTGCACTTTTATTTATTTTTTCCGCATTTTCACGGATAGTGCGTACATACATACATTCACCGAGATGCAACACCGGTTTAATGGCGACCGTACTCTCATAACGGCCCAACCCTTGCAATTTTACTTCAAGAATTATTGTCTTTCTCGCTCTTTTAGGAGTAGAAGCACTTACACAGTCTTTTCCTGGGTGTTCACTGGCCATAATAGTACAATATATAATCTTTAAAATATAAGAGAACTGAAAACGCAATTCGTAACATTCACTGAGATGCATCGCCGGTTTAATGGCGACCGTACTCTCACATCGGCCCAACACTTGCAATTTTATTTAAAGAATTATTACCTTTCTCGCTCTTTTGGGAGTAGAAGCACTTACACAGTCTTTTCTTAGGCTTTTACTGGCCATGATAGTACAATATATAATCTTTAAAATATAAAAGAACTGAAAACACAAACACAGAACACGAGATATATCCACGCACTATACTGGGTAACGACACACTGAAGCATATAGCAGCATGTTGGGGAAAAGCTTCCGAGACGGTTGCTTATTTACTAAAATAAAAAAATAAAAATAAATTTATGGCAGGCGTTATTTGCAAAATTCGTATTTTTTTTTACTATTTATTTTAGGGGCATTATTCCAATTTCGTGGATTATAAACACGTGTAAAAAGTGAGCTAGGTGTATATATATAATTTTGTGTGTGTGTGTGGTAGGGTTGTCATTAGATGAAGTGGTGGGGGTAAACCAGCTGCTGCTGTTGGGCCTCACAGCGGAAGATCCTTGCTTGTTCACCCTGTGAATAATCCAAGCAGCAAGTTGGGAGAAATTGTGGCAACCTTTTATCCCCATGGCACTAAAATGAGTGATTTATATGTTTGGTGGTAAATGCATGTGCTTTGACTCTGCTGCCCCCCTTACAAAAGAGTGTGCAGCCAATGTATATGTATGTATTTTAGCTAATTTGATTTTGAACTAAAGGTCTGGGATACAATGTTTTTTTACAACAACTCCCAAAACAACAAGCTTTGTTGTGTTTGTTATGTGTAATAGATCCTTCTGGGGTCTGAAGGCTCAAACTGGATAGTTCTCTTCCTGTGAAATTAATTAATTCCAGTTTCTTATCTCTTAAGAGGTGTCTTAAATAATATCCCACCTTTCAAAATACCAGTGACTGTTGCACCCATCATCCAGTCAAGATGTCTTTAGTTCAACTCAACAGAATGGTTTTCACAGATTCATTTTGTCAGAACCACTGGGGCTGAGAAGTGTGGGAACTGTCATGCAATTATCTTTGACTTCAGTAGGGCACGAATGCCTCCATTACTGCTCTCATAAAAAATGTATGATGAGAGCAATAGCTAATTCCCTTATACTTCAGTCTTCCATTGAATTTTTTTTGCATTGTGAACATACCTTTACATACCTTGAATGAATATAAATTTACCATAACTATTACATTATTAAAATGCATTGAGTTTAGTGTTATTTATTCCTACAGAATCACAACTTGACGCAAAATGAATTGTGTGAGAGCGTTGTGTTAGCAACAAAACAAATCCAAAGAATTCACCTCAACCACTATCAGAGGATTCAAGGTGTGATCTATAATGTGAGTATCAGTATATTATTGTTGCTATATATTAATTTTAAAGTATAAGTAGTAGAAACTCCTGGTTGTTTAATATTTTACTCTCATGATATAAGTGTAAGTAGCTGTTATTTTATTTTTTGTTTGTTTGTTTTTTTTACCACCACCACCAGGACTGACCAAAAACAACTGCTCTCATCAATAGAGCCCCAGGCTAGAGAAACTATAAGACGAAGGAAAAGAAAAAGGTTATGGACTACACAGAGATGAAGTAATGATACACAAAGGAAAAGGACAGACTGAAAAAATAGTCAAAGTACTGAGGACCTAGAGAGGATTAGGGCCTGAGATGCAAATAGATCTGCTTTTTTAAGGAAGATAGATTATAAGAATTTGGAAAAACAGAAGGAGGAAGAGAGTTCCAGAGTCTGGAGGTAGATGGGAAGAAGCAGTCACAGCATCGACTAATCCACAAGCTACAAATCTCCACTCAGTACCTGTGAAACAAGGCCGTTTGGCAATTGTTACGTGGCCTCGGCAGTGAGGGAAGGATGCAACTCATCAGAGCAGCGATGGAAGTAGTAGTGATAGAAAAGAGAAAGGAATGATACCGTATGGGGAAGAGAGAGAGAATCCAGATTAGAAGTAAGAGAAGGATCATTAATGAGTGACTGCCTTATATTCAGTCCTATGAAGGAGATAAGTATAAGAAGAAGCACCCCGCATGTGTGAGCAATATTCTAAGCAGGGATGTATAATACCTTTATAGATTTAAAGTAACTATTAAGAGGAAAAGAAACGACAAAAATGAAACAGAACCTCCAATTTTTTGGATGCAGATTTAGACATTTGGATTATGTGATTACTTCAAGATTAGTTAGAGGCTACATGTATTCCTGATACGTTAATAGAATTAAGAGTGTAAATTTCATTAGTTTCGAAGACAATAGGACTATCAGGAGAAAAAAGAGATTGTCAGAGGCTGTATTGGAAGCATTATATTCTAACTAAATTTTGGATGCCCCACTAAGATACCCTCTGCAAATTGGAGTTGAGAGTAGAAGAAAGAGTGATAAGAGACTGATTACGAGTAGCAGATTAAGGTTGTGAAGAAAGGGCATGGAGAAGAGAGGAAGATGGGGATTGTAGAAGATCATTGATAAAGAGAAGGAACAGAGTTAGTGAAAGAACAGAGCCCTGTGGAACACCACTGGTAACAGAGAATGGGTTAGATGTTGCACCATCAACAATTACAGATATAAAATTGTCAGAAAGAAAACTGGAAATCAGAGAACAGATAGAAGGGGTAAAGCCATAGCCATGAAGTTTGGCCAACAAAGCCTTAGAGATATCAAAGACGACAACAAAGGTTTCCCCATAATTCCTCAGAGAAGATGACCTTACATGAGTAAGCTAGGACAGGAGGTCCCCATTGGATCTTGCCTTGCGGAAGCCTTACAGGTGATCGGAGATAAGTGAGTTAGATTCAAAGCGTTTCAAGAAGTGAGACTTATGCAAAGTTTCGAAAACTTTAGCGATAGAAGAGTTTAGGGCAATAGGTCAGTAGTTTGAAGGTATAGAGCAATCACCCTTCTTAGGAACAGGTTGCACTAGAGCATGCTTCCAAGATGAAGGATAGATACTTGTTGAGAGAATGAGGCAAAAAGGACGGCAAAGCACGGGAGCCTGTCCATCTGCAGACTCCTTAAGGAATCTTACAGGGATACCATCAGGACCAGATGCCTTGTTCGTCTTTTGCAAGTGAAGAACCTTACGAACTTTGCCTGAAGAAAGGATAAGGGAGGGCATAGGGTTAGAGAGGGGTAAAGATGGAGGGACAGGTGAGCTGAAATTGTTAATGGAAGAGTAGGCAGAAAAATGAGAACCAAAGAGATTGGCTTTATCAGTGGGAGTGCAAACTATAGAACAATCAGAACAAATGAGAGGGGGAAATATTGAGTGACAACTTTTTGGAGAGGTTTCTGTCTAATGACCAGAATCATTTGTCTGTAGGAGAGGAGTTAAGGTCATCAACTTTCCTTCATATAAAGGAAGCCTTAGGCCTTTGAATTTGAGCAGTACAGCAATTCCTAGCTACATCAAAAGCAGAGTGAGTTAAATCAGAAGGTGAGGCTTGGTACGACTGGTGTGCCCAATTCCTGGCCTGAATAGCCATGGAGCAGGCACAATCAAACCAAGGTTTAGGAGGAGAGAAAGTTTTCGTAGAGGAGGAGATGTATACCTCCATTCCTGAGGTTATGATTTCATCAACTTTTAGGGATACCTGATCAGGATTGCGGTACCGAAAGCTGTATTCATTCCATGGGAAGTCAAAGAGGAGGTTACGCAAATCTTCACGTTGGGTACGCTCAAAGTGCCAAAGGCAGCGCTCAATTGGAGGTATTGGTGGAGGGGGAGTGGAAATGGAAGAGATTGAGATCACAGAGTGGTCAGTTTTACCAAGAGGGGAAAACACAGAGTAGGAGTAGTTTGAAGGGTTAGAAGTAAGAAATAGATCAATATTGTTGGCTGCATGTTCATGTAGATTGGGAAAACGAGTAGGATGTTTGATGATTCGCTCCATATCGTGAGTAATAAAGAAAGCAAGGGTAAGGACTCATGGCAAGAGGAGAGATATTCAAAGAAAGACACAAAGTCAGTAGAGTTTAGAGGACAGTAGCAGAAGCAAAGGAATATAGTGGTAGTTAAGAGAGATTTTTAGCCAGAAAACATCAAGGTCCATGAGCCTTGCAATAGGAGTGTTACTGTTACAGTAGGCACAGACCCCACCTTTGGAACAAAAACGAGAATACAGGTTATAGTGAGAGATTTGAAATGGGTCAGTGGAAGCATGGCTAGACAGCTGGGTTTCAGAGAGAAGGAGGAGGTTAGGGAGGGAAGTACCCAAGTGCTGTTCCACAGACGAAAGATTAGAGTTTAGGCCACGAATGTTAGAATAGTGAAGAGTGAAAGAAACATCTTTCAGGAGGTACAAGGTTGTATTCAGAACCATTACTACCACCAGGTTGTGCGTGTCTACCATCAAGCCACTTGTGGAGTCAACAAGATCCCCGGAGATTCTTAGCATCTCTGTATGTTGTGTACTGGGGGGCCATAAACTGTGGTCCTTCCATAAGTATTGCAAATATGAGGAAAAAAGAGCACAAAAAGAAACGGATATGGGGAATGTTGTGACTTGTCAAATGTTATGAAATAGCAAGAGATGTAACAAATATGCCAGAATATTTGGTGTAGATGAAGGCATAAGGAAATTACTGTCCTGAGGGATGACTCAACCCAGAGCTGGCTGGACCGGTCCTAGTTGAAACCGTAATACCTTCAGTCATAGTGTTTCAACAGGCGGCTGTGCCATGGCCAACCTACTAAACAAGAATAAAGAGTAGTACTTTATGGTTGTTTAATATTTGTATTATATGGATTAAAGTGTATGTAGTAGTAAGTTATGATTGTTTAATATTTGTTGTATTGTATGAGTGCAAGTTTTCTCTTAACAGATAGTCCTGTAATAGATATACAACCTTATTTTGTAGAAAAAAAAAAGGTACCGTAAGTTTGCTCCTATCAATATCATTTTATTTCATTTATTCCTGTAATATTACCTGAGCTGCGACATTATCTCTCATTATCACTCTGTAGTGAGTCTGTAAACTCAGATACATGATTTGAAGAATTGTAAATATATGTTAATATGTTGTAATTATTATTCTCACAGCTCAAAAATCCCATGATTGCTCCCGAGCAGCGAAAACTCCTTCCTTTTGGGAACCACCCAGAGATGTTACCGATGTTAGAGCAACAACTTCTAATGTTGGAACAGAACATTCAGAAAGAGAATGGTGTCATAAACCATATGACGCAAATTACTCCACAAAAGAAAGAAACCATAGCTAGCTTGGTAGGTCAATTTATCTTTACATTACCCATAATTTGTCCTAAACATTTCATGTTATTGCACCTTATTTCTTCTAGTTGAGGCATGGTCATAAATACTGGTCGGTTGAAGAAGAGTATTTCCTGATTGTTGATGTATTGGGATAAATCTTACCAAAGAGGATGGTAGGAATAGAATGATATATATATATATATATATATATATATATATATATATATATATATATATATATATATATATATATATATATATATATATATATATATATATATATATATATATACAGTGGTGACCCAGTAGTCGCCGTGGCTCAGTCGGTAGCGTCTCCGACTCTGAGGCGTCAGGTCGAGGGTTCGCGCGCCGTCACGGTCTGAGGTTAGCAAAGGCATGCACTCAGCGTAAGGATTACATCTGCCAAAACAAGTCCTAGCCCTTGGTTGATAAGGGAATCCGTGACGTAAAACCGGAACCGGAACACACAGTGGTGACCCCAACTTACAAACAAACCATTCCGCAAACAAAATTTGACTCCAACCCACGAATAAATTCCAATCCTTAAACAAAAATGTGTTGGCCAAGCCACCACGTGTCCCATTCAGCCGCTCTCAGTTCTGCATTGGTGCCCGCGCTGTGTGGTTCGTTCGTGATTCTATCATAGTTCTTGCTTATTTTCCAATGTGTTTCTTTTAACATAGCCCTTATTATGGCTCCTAAGAAAGTTAAAAGTGTTAGTGATATTGGCATCAAACATCCCAGATGCATAACTGTGGAAACAAAAAAAGAAATTATTGCTAAACATGAAAATGGGGTGCGTGTGTCCGATCTCACCACAGTACAGCATGCCGAGATCCACCATTTGTACTATTTTAAAGAACAAGGAGATCTTAAAGGCGGCTGATGTGGCTAAGGGGTTAATATATTAACAAAGAATAGGTCACAGGTGATAGAAGAGGTAGAAAAATTATTATTGTTTTGGATAATGAAAAACAGTTGGTTGGCGATAGTATTAGCGAGGCGATAATATACGCTAAGGCTTTGCAAATCCACCAAGATTTAGTAGCAAACTCTCTGGCTTCTAGTGGCGCTAAACTGGAGGAATTTAAAGCCAGTAGAAGCTGGTTTGAACACTTTCATAAATGAACTGGGATTCATAGCGTCATTAGACACGGAGAGGCGGCTAGTTCCAATCAAAAAGCAGCGGATTTCTTCGTGAAGGAATTCGCTAAATATATCAAGAGTGAAGGTTATATCCTGCAACAAGTGTTTAATTGTGATGAAACGGGACTCTTTTGGAAGAAAATGCCCAAAAGAACCTATATAAATGAAGAGGAGAAATCACTGCCTGGCCACAAACCAATGAAAGACAGGCTTACCCTTTTATTGTGCGCTAATGCTAGTGGGGACTGTAAGATCAATCCTCATTTAGTTTGCCACTCTGAAAATTCATGTGTTTTTAAACGCAATAACGTATTGAAGGCCAACCTCCCAGTAATGTGGAGGTCAAATCCAAAGGCTTGGGTCAAGCGGATTTTATTCCTAGAGTGGTTGATTGAAGTGTTTGTTCCAGCCTTGAAGAAATATTTTGAGGAAAATTATTTGCCTCTTAAGTGTCTCATAATGGATAATGCTCCTGCCCATCCTGCAGGTGTGGAAGAAGATCTCGCTATACATTATGACTTCATTAAAGTAAAATTTATGCCTCTCAACACCACTCCTATCCTCCAGCCTATCAACCAGCAGGTAATTTCTAATTTTAAAAAGTTGTATACGAAGGGTCTTCTTGCCAGGTGTTTCCAGGTCACGAATGACATGGATTTGACCCTTCATGATATCTGGAAAGACCACTTTAATATCCTCCACTGCATTGGCCACATTGAAAAAGCATGGAAGGAGGTCTCATATCGTACACTGAACTCCGCCTGGAGGAAACTTTGGCCAGGTTGTGTTACTGATGGAGACTTGGAGGGCTTCAAGCAGGAGTTAGCTATCAAAATTGTGAATGAAATTGTGGCCACTGGCAAAAGTTTGGGCTTGGAGGTCAATGAGGAGCTAGTGGAGGACCACAATGAAGAACTTACCACGGATGATTTAATTGAGTTGCAACGTGAACAGGTGAAGATTCTCCAAGAGGAGCAGTCACCAGAGGAAGGGGATGAGAGGGTAAAGGTGTCTAGTGAAGAATTGAAAGAAATTTTTAGTAAGTGGAATGATGTGCAGGCTTTTATTGAGAATCATCACCCAGATAAAACTGTAGGCAAAAGAGTAGTGAATATGGTAAATAACAATGCAATGAATATTTTTAGAAGTTTACCAAAGAAGAAAAAGACAAATTTCTCTGGATCGTTTCCTTGTCCCAGTATGCTGGGAAGCAGCTTCCAAAAGAGAAAATAGAGAGAAAACACCAGAAATAGAGCCTGTATCAGAAGAGTTCCTTGACGTTTTTATGGAAGAGGACTCTCCTTCCAAAAATTAATCCTCCACCTCCACCACCATCCATGTATGCCAGCAATAATCATCCACAAAGGTAAATACAGTACTGTATTTCTACTATTAATATTATTTTTATTAATTATTTATGCTATTTTCCTTTTACAGAGTACACCTTGTTTGTTTTTTTAACCGCGAAATTGCAATAACGCCCCAAAAAAATAATAGTAGGAAAACAAAAATACGAAATTCGCGAATAAAGCCCATGCAAAAATAAAAGAAATATATATATATATATATATATATATATATATATATATATATATATATATATTTTTTTTTTTTTTTTTAAGTAAAATATCGACCACCTCGGGTGCACTTTTCTGCCAACCGCTTCCTCTTCTACCGCTTAATTCGATCGGATATTATGAAGAAAATTGAAAAATAGCATTAAGAACATATAGCAAACACATTTTCAGTATAATATTGTCAGGGAAATAGCGTGGGAGGGTACATCAGCTGATACAGAAGTGGGACAAAACGTTTGCCGATAGAGGCTCGTTCTCCTGCATCCTCCTCCTCTTCTACCGCTTAATGCAATTGAATATTATGAAGAATATTGAAAAATATGCATTAAGAACAAACAGCAAACAAATTTTTTATATAATATCGTCAGGGAAATAGCGTGCGAGGGTGCATCAGCTGATACAGAAGTGTGACAAAACGTTTGCCGATAGAGATTTGTTCTCCCGCATCCTCCTCCTCTTCTACCGCTTAATGCGATCGAATATTATGAAGAAAATTGAAAAAAAAAAATCATTAAGAACAAACCGCAAACAAATTTTCGATATATCGTCAGGAAATAGCGTGCGAGGGTGCATCAGCTGATACAGAAGTGTGACAAAACGTTTGCCGATAGAGGTTTGTTCTCCCGCATCCTCCTCCTCTTCTACCGCTTAATGCGATTGAATATTATGAAGAAAATTGAAAAAAAAATCATTAAGAACAAACAGCAAACAAATTTTTGATATATCGTCAGGAAATAGCGTGCGAGGGTGCATCAGCTGATACAGAAGTGTGACAAAACGTTTGCCGATAGAGGTTTGTTCTCCCGCATCCTCCTCCTCTTCTACCGCTTAATGCGATAGAATATTATGAAGAAAATTGAAAAAAAAATCATTAAGAACAAACAGCAAACAAATTTTCGATATATCGTCAGGAAATAGCGGCGAGGGTGCATCAGCTGATACGGAAGTGTGACGAAACGTTTGCCAATAGAGGTTCGCTCTCCCGCATCCTCCTCCTCTTTTACTGCTTAATGCGATCGAATATTATGAAGAAAATTGAAGAAAAGCATTAAGAACAAACAACAAACAAATTTTCAATATAATATCGTCAGGGAAATAGCGTGCGAGGGTGCATCAGCTGATGCAGAAGTGGGACATAACGTTTGCCGATAAAGGCTAGTTCTCCCGCATCCTCCTCCTCTTCTACTGCTTAATGCGATCGAATATTATGATGATAATGGAAAAAAGCATTAAGAACAAACAGCAAACAAACTTTCAATATAATATCGTCAGGGAAATAGCGTGCGAGGGTGCATCAGCTGATACGGAGGCGGCAAAACATTTGAATCCTTGTCCTCACCGCCACCATCAGTGTTGCCAGAATAGATGAATGAGAGACATGATAAATATAAAAAATATGCATGTAAGCTGGTAAGTTCTTTCTGGTATCTTAAAGATGAAGTACATATTTATTTAAATTACAGCACTACCATCTTGTAATTAATATATATCTTAAAATGTACCATTCATTTGAAAACAAAAACATCTGCTTTATATGGCAACACTAGCCACCATGCACGTCCCAGTGTATGCCTGTTGCCCACCGCATAATAGAGTGCATTAATTTGTTTACTGTACAGTAAATCTGTATATCTTTTATACTGTACACTATTTGCATGTTAATATAAATAACTACAAGCTTTCTGCTTTCTTATGTACTTATAAAATATGTTTTACTTATCTTATGTCTTTGGTATAGTGTTTCTATAAATAACTACAAGTCTTTCTGCTTTCTTATGTACTTATAAAATATGTTTTACTTATCTTATATCTTTGTTATAGTGTTTCTATGGACGGTTGTGGAACGAGCTATGCCCTTTATCATTGTTTCCTATGGAAAATGACTAATTTTTTAACGCGATTTTCCTTCTACCTGTCACTTCTGAGAACCTATCTCCGTGTTATATTGAGAACTAGGTGTATATTTCTTATAACCTGTATTATATTTCTTGTTTTTCATGACTTAAAAAATTTTAAAATGACTGCTTGTGATGACCTGGAATGGATTAATTAGATTTACAGTGATCCTTCTTTTATCGCGGGGTTTCGGTTCCGGGACCACCTGCGAAAGGTGAAAATTCGCAAAGTAGGAGCACCTTATTTATTATAGGTATTTTATATTTGTTTTTACCATTATTGTATAAACACTCCCTGCACTGTTAACAACTCACCCTTTACTTTATTAATAACAGCGCGCAAGCATAAATTTATATGAACGTGATAGGTAAGTTTACCGTGAATGACGTGATGATGACATTTACATACTCCACAGCCAATGACAGCTTTACTGCTGCTTTTTGGGAGAGAAGAACATGGTAATGGGGAGTTGCTGTCGCTGTTTCTTCTTTTGTGCGAAGATGGTCTTGTAAGGAGTCATGGCATCGTCGATAATATTGCAGAGGTGCACCGAAGGAATCATATCATCGTCATACTCTTGTGACATTTGTTGTTCTTTGGCCATGTTATACATGGCTGCCAGCCGTTCGAGTGTAAGGCCAGGTTCTTCGACTTCATCGTGCGCTTCCTGTTGTTGTTGTTCCTCTTCTTCGCTCACTGATTTTGTCATTTCCTCCAAGTCTTCATCAGTCAACGGCTGCAAGTGGCAGTAGATCAGTTCATTGACGTCTTCATAAGTATATCTTTAAAACCTTCTCCTTCTAGCAATGCAGCCAACTTCACAGCTTTCTCAGTTGCCGAATCAAGGACTTCGTCAGGAGCGAATCCCTTGTAGTCGTAGATGACTTTGGGCCACAGTTTCTTCCAGCTGGCATTGATTGTGGCCGGCTTCATATTTTTTAGTGCATTCTGAATATTTTGAAGGCATGTAGCAGTCGTGTAGTTACACCAGTATGCCTTCAGTGCGAATTCTTTGTCAGCATCCATGGAGTCAACCAGGTTCGCCAGGGCATTTCTTGTGTAGAGGGCCTTGAATACACGAATAATCCCTTGATCAATTGGCTGAATCAGTGATGTCGTATTCAGTGGCAGGAACTCTACCTGAACACCGTCATAATGAAGATCAGTTGCGTGGATACCAGTATTATCCATCAAAAGAAGGACTTTAATTTCAAGGCCCTTCTCCTCAAGATAAACTCGGACCAGAGGGATAAAGAATTGGTGAAACCTGTCCGATGTGAGGCTTTTCGTGATCCAGACCTTAGGGTTATGCATTCAATACATTGCCAGCAGAGTCTTGTTTTAATTTTTCAAAGCCCTAGGGTTCTTTGACTTGTAGAAAAGCCCGGGCTTTAAAATAAAGCCCGCAGCATTCCCGCACATGACGAGGGCAACGCGGTCTTTGTGCTCTTTAAATTCAGGGGCTTTAGCTTCTTCCTTGAAAAGAAAAGTGCAAGACAGCATTCTCTTCCAAAATAATGCAGTCTCATCCATGTTGAACACTTGCTCAGGAGCATAACTGCCTTCCTCAATAATTTTCTTAAAGTCGTTGTTCACATTATGTTCACCTGCAGCTGTATCTGCAGAGGTAGCATCGCCATGCACTGAAACGCTCTTTAGGCCAAAGCATTTTTTAAATTTGGCGAACTATCCCTTGCTAGCAACGAACTGTGGTTTCCTCGGTGAAGAATCGCTGGACGGTCCTGGTTGTGGGTCTTCCATTTCTTCTTCTATTTCCTCCTTTTCACGGTTGCCACTGTCGTCGTCGTGTTCGTTTGCAGCGAATGTCTCATACAGCTTCTTCGCCTTTGTTTGTATGATACTTCTGTCTAAGCTGATGTTCTCCCTTTAATCAGCAATCCACAGGGCCAAAGCAGATCCCATCCACATTATTATCTTATTGCGGGGTGTTACGACCCTCTTCGCTGTTTTGTTAAAAGTTTGAGTCGCTGTGAAAACCTTCTTCCTTCCTTCAGCATATCTAACAGTTTTACCTTATCTGCTATGGTCAACATCTTCCTTTGCTGCTTAGGCTCACTACCAGAAACCTTAGAAGATGAAGGATGCTTGGGCAGCATTGCAGGGGTTGAAATACAAAAGTTTCATCAAAAACTCAAGCACAACGTATTAAGAGGCACTAAGCGAACGGCGCACACGTAACTGAATGGGTGAGGCGAGACAGTGGAAGATGCTGGGAGAATCAAGCTTCAATCAAAAAGCCAATCAGACCCCAGGATACAGAACATACAGAACAATTCTGTGATTTGTCGTCTCCCACCCATTAGCATCACATGTACTATCTCACGTAGGTGTGACCCTTTGCGTTTTCCAAGACACCGATACCCGTATCGTATTTTGTATGGTTCAGTACTGTAAGTTACATGTTTAAATTTATGTTTTTTACTGTTTTATTATTCTTAGGCTAGGAAATACTTTTTTTTATCGATAAAATACTGGAAATTTTAATGTGTACTATCTCATGTAGGTGCGATCCTTTGCGTTTTCTGAAACTCCAATACCGGTATCGTATTTTATATGGTGCAGAGTTACATGTTTAAATTTGTTTGTTACTATTTTTTACTGTTTTATTATTCTTAGGCAAGGAAATACTTTTTTTTTATCAATAAAATAATGAAAATACTGGAAATTTTAATATTTCCACGTATCATGGATTCCCACATATACCCAGAATATCTGCGATATAAAATACATATGCTCGCACTGAATTCGCGGTAGGTAAATCGCTATATAGCGAGGGATCACTGTACATGCTTTTCAATGGATATTAAATCCAACCCACGAACTTTCCAACCCAAGTACACTTTTTTGTAACAGATTCAGTTCGTGAGTTGGGGCCACCACTATATATATATATATATATATATATATATATATATATATATATATATATATATATATATATATATATATATATATATATATATATATATATATATATATATATATATATATATATAGTGGTGACAGTTTTTTTTTTTTTTCTATCTACCTTGGCTGTTTCCCCCTTTAATTGGGGGGTAGCCGACATCAAAAAAAGGAAAACAATAAGGGGATTACTTTGCTTTAAGGGCAATGACGAGGGAGCTAACGACCATTCAGATGGCACTGCTGGAGCACCACAGCCCATCCTCCTGGCTCTTCCACAACCTGTGTTGCTTCACAAGTGCCAACTCCCCTACTGCCCCTACCACAGGGCTACCTCTGTAAGATGCAGCCCCGTGGTATCAGCAGATGCCCATCAGAGCTGTGTCACAATCATTCGCCACTCATTCCTATTCCTAGCACGCTCGCTTGCTTCCCTCACTTCCATCCTCATATCATTCAGGGCTCTTCTTACTCCATCCATCCACCCAAACCTAGGCCTCCCTCTATCATTTCTCCCATCAACTCTCGCATTCATCACCTTTTTCAGCAGTCTTTCATTATCCATCCATTCCACATGGCCAAACCATCTCAGAACATTCATATCTACTCTGGCTGCAATTTCTCTCTTCACACCCTTTCTTGCTCTCACCACTTCATTCCTAACCTTATCCAACCGAGATACATCAATCATACTCCTCAGGCATTTCATCTCAAACACATTTAGTTTCCGTCTCTCACTTACTTTCATACCCCATAGCTCTGATCCATACATCACAATTGGCACAACCACTTTCTCATACAAAACTTTCTTAACATTCATTTCCAACCCTCTATTTTTCATCACTCCTTTCAATGCACCCAACACTTTACAACCTTCATTCACTCTGTGACACACATCTGCATCCACTCCACCATTTGCAGTTATAACCGAGCCTAAATACTTAAACTGATCAACTCCTCAAGTGTTTCTCCATTCAACATAACATTCAGTCCAGCACCATCCTCATTTCTTGTACACCTCGTAACCTTACTCTTTCCCACATTCACTCGCAACTTCCTTCTCTCACACACCATTCCAAATTCTGACACTAACTGACACAGCTTCTCCTCTGAATCTGCCACCACCACAGTATCATCTGCAAACAGCAACTGATTCAGCTCCCACTCGTTATCATCCCCAGCTACCATTCTCAAACCTCGACCACTCACTCGCTCATTCACCCCCCTTACGACTCCATCAATATACAAATTGAACAGCCATGGTGACATCACACATCCCTGTCTCAGTCCCACACTCACTGGAAACCACTCACTCACTTCATTCCCTACCCTACACAAGCTCTACTGCCCTCATACAAACTCTTCACTGCATGCAACAATTTACCATTGATGCCATATAATCTCAAAACATTCCACATTGCTTCTCTATCAACTCTATCATACTCTTTCTCCAGCTCCAAAATGCAAAATACACATCCTTACCCTTTGCCAGATATTTCTCACATAACTGCTTAACTATAAAAATCTGATCTATGCAACCTCTACCTCTCCTAAAACCACTCTGCACTTCTGTGATCACATTTTCTGTCTTATCCCTAATCCTATTAACCAGTATCCTACCATACACTTTTCCTAACACACTAAACAAACTTATACCCCTAAAATTACTGCATTCATACACATCTCCTTTACCTTTGTATAGGGGCACTATACAAGCAATCACCCATTCCACTGGCACCATTGACAACATAAAGCATATATTAAACACTCTCACTACCCATTCCAGTGCAGTCACACCCCCTTCTTTCAACATCTCTGCTCTCACACCACCCATTCCAGGTGCTTTACCTGCTTTCGCTTCATACAATGCCCTTTTCACCTCCTCTCTTGTAATCTCTCTCTCATTTTCATCTCCCATTACTGGCACTTGAACACCCCCCACTGCCACTATAGCTGCCTCTCTATCTTCCTCAACATTCAGCAAGCACTCAAAATATTTTTCCCATCTTTTCCTTGCATCGTTCCCTCTTAACATCTGTCCATTCACATCTTTCACTGTCTCTTCCATCCTCGATCCACCCTTCCTTACTCTCTTCATTTCTTTCCAAAACTTCTTTTTATTCTCCTCATATGACCTACTAAAATCCTGTCCCCACCTTACATTTGCCAACCTCTTCTCTTCCTCTACCTTCTGCTTGGCTTCTACATTTTTCTCCCTATATCTTTCATACTTCTCCCTACTTTAACACTGCAGCCACTCCTCAAAAGCCCTCCTTTTTCTCTTCCACCTTCATTTTCACCCCTTCATTCCACCACTCGCTGCCCCTCCTCATGCCACTTCCAATAAACCTCTTTCCACACACATCACTTGCATGTCCCACAAAACATTCTTTCATCAACCCCCATTCCTCCTCTAACTCCCCAACTTCTCTTTCTTTCACCCTGTCATATGACACTTTCAACCTGTCCTGATATTCCTGTCTCTTCTCTGACTTTTTCCAACTCTTCCACCTTTACCATTTCCCTTCTACATCCCCCCACTCTATTTCCCCACTCATTTGCTACCACCACTTTTGCTTCAACCAAAAAATGATCAGACATCCCAGCAGCCACCCGCCTAAATGCATGCACATCTTTCACTCTACCAAGCATGCTCTTTGCTACCAACACATAATCCATCAATGCTCTTGTCTTTCACTCTTCCATTTGCCACTCTTATCCATATATACTTGTTTATTAACTTCTTGCAAAAACTATTACCTATCACCAATTCTTGCTTCACACATATCTAATAGTCTCTCGCCACTCTCATTCCCACCTGGTACCTCTTACTTTCCTACAAAACCTTCTACCTCTCCATCACCCACTCTGGCATTCAAGTCACCCAACACAACTACATAGTTCCTTCTACTCAGACCATCCACACACCTAGTTAACTCATTCCAGAATTCATCCCGCTCTTCCTTACTTCTCTCACATCCTGGCCCATAAGCACTAACAAAAGCCCAACATTCCCTACCTATCCTAGCCCTCACCCACATCAGCTTAGATGACACTTCTTTCCATTCCACTACCTTATTTACCATCCATTCACTCAGCAATAATGCCACACCTTCTCTTGCTCTCCCCCTTTCAACCCCAGACACCCTACCTGTCACATCACCAAATGCCACAATTATATATATATATATATAATTGTGACAAGATGAGAAATTTGGGAATGAAAAGAATTCCATTTTATAATTGTGACAAGATGAGAAATTTGGGAATGAAAAGAATTCCATCTTTCTACATCCATGCCTCATTTATTGACCTACTATGAAAATCCCTTAGAATGCAATGGTAAGGGCCTTCCCCCATCATCAAAAGAGACTTATTTTTGTAACCTATGTCTCCTATGGACACCAAATTTGAATTTAATCTTTATCACAGGAATTGCTAAAAGTACTGGTTTGTGTAAAAGTCTGAAACCCTGAGAACATTAAATAACCCCGTAAAGTTTTAGATTAGGCATTAACCAAAGTTATCGTAATGTAACCTAACCTAACTGATTTGTAATGCATTGAAACATTTCATTTCTCTCAGGCTTCTGCTGGATTAACCCGAGGTCAGCCAAGCACGGCTGATGTTGCATCTGTATCAGGTGATCAGTTAGGGAGAACAATGTTACCCAGTGGAGCTTACGCAACTCACCAGCACATAAATATGGAACAACAGCCTCAAAGCTCTGCGTCCAAAAAGGTAATGTAATATTCGAGTCTATCATTGGGATTGACTTCTAACATTACATTTCCTTGCCCACATACCCTGCAGGTGACCCAAGCAGGGTAATGAAGGAATTGTAGTAACTCTTTGTCCCAGTGAAGCTAAAAGGAATGATTGAGGAAACACTTGACTCGGCCACCCCCCATGAAAAGGAGATTGTGGCTATCATCTATATATGCATTTCAAGGCTGCATTGAGCTCATTCTGCTATTTAGAGCATTGCAGGTTGTTACATTAAATTGGCTATTTTTATGGTGTGTATATATAATTATTGCATGATGTCAAGACAGGGGTTCCCTGGTTTACAATATCCTCGAGTTACGATTTTTCGTAGTTACAACACATCTCCCATACATTATTATTATTATTATCCCCCCCCCCGTCGCCTTTATTATGTTTCCCAAGTCTAAAGCCGATTCTTCTAATGGCAAGAAAAGGAAAGCCGTCACCATGGAAGTGAAATTAGAATTAGTAGAATGCATCTAAAAGGGAGAAACTTTACTACTGCAATAGCATAGGTGCTTATTTATGTGTGTTCTGACTTACAATGAAATTCAGTTTACATCACTTTTCAGGAACGGAACTCTGACGAAAGTCGAGGACCCCCTGTATTCATACCTTCTCAACCCTTTTAATGAAAATAATTTTTTTAAATGGTTTTAAATTTACTCCAAGTTTTCGTATACGTATCCAATAAACCATGCAAAAAATCTTTGTTTTTGTTTAAGTGTTCATATATTTTTATCCATAATCAAAAAGAAGACTATGAAACTAAATCTTTCTTATATGTGTCAGAGAAAATTAGAAATAACTTGCTTTAAAAAATATAAAAGCTGGCCTTTAGAACTAGTGCCAGGTGATTGCTAAATAAAATACTCTGTACAAAAATGGTAACTCATGAAAAAAGCTAATTAGATCTATTCCAATAAATATATAAAAAAATGACAAATTAAATCTGAATTATACATTGTGTGGGTAAAATGATCTGAGTTTCTGCATTAAGAATTGTACGTCACTCCCAACTCGTTTAATCAGTGATATGTGTATATTAGTAATTTAAGCCCAAAGGGGCCCACAATAGCGCAGTGGT
Organism: Halocaridina rubra; assembly: GCA_037179515.1. Lineage (NCBI taxonomy): Eukaryota > Metazoa > Arthropoda > Malacostraca > Decapoda > Atyidae > Halocaridina > Halocaridina rubra. The sequence continues at coordinate 8,476 of JAXCGZ010013919.1, read as the reverse complement.
TAGAGCGTTGGGCACAAGAGCCAAGAAACCCGGGTACAGTATGCTCACACCCACCACTGGGTTTTAGGAAGGACATCCCCCCTTACTTCCCCTCTCCAACCTGTCTATGCCCACCCACATAAAAGGGATTAATTAAGGGTAATTATCACATAGGCTAAGCTCTATAGTGACACTTGACTTGCTTTTCAATAATATGTTGTAATCATAAGTAACTGTAATACAGAAAATTTTATTTCTCACTGAAACTTACTTTAGTATTGTTTAATTTATTATTGTTTATGATTTAGGAAATTAATAACCCCAAGAGTACATGAAGATATAAATTAAATACTTCTCTGAATAGCCACTTCTCACAGTTTCAAATGTGTTATAGTTGTATCATCTTTTGAAGACCCTAGGGGTTAGCTCCGATTGTTACTTGTAATCATGACTACCATATATATGATGATTCCTTTAATACATATTTTTATATCTCTCTCTTTAAGCTGTAAGATAAGTCTCTTATACCCATCAGTAAGTTTTCAATGCAGGTTACCCTCAGTAATATTTTCAGAGTAAGATCTCATGTGTAATCAAGACAACATAACCAGGGACTCTCTGATAATTATTTGTCGTTTTCTCTGTCTTCATATTTGTGGATTATGTGAAAATATAATTCAGCTTCAAGTCTTTATATCTCTTTCAAATATGGCAGTTTATGTATAATTTATAACTTTCTTTTTGTACCTTTTGTCGTATGACTATCTCACTGCTTGTCACCAATATGACGTATGTGGGTTTACTATTCCACCGCATGTCACCAGTTTGTTGTGGTGTAATTCCACTTGATGACACCAGTTTCGTGAGATTACTATTTCGCACAAGTTCTAATTATGGTAGCGTGGTTGGTGAATATAGATCAGCTGCTTCTTTATATGTATTTATTTCTAGCTTACATATATATGTATACTCAGAGCTCCCATTACTACAGTTCCTGTCACCAATAATTCCAGATTCCCGCCCCCAAGGGGGAGGCTAGCTAAGCTGTGCTGCGTTACGTCTGCTCCTGGCAAGACCCAGTCTCTAACTCATGGCGTTCTGTGGGGCATTCGAGGGCGTCTCAGCATCACCGCCACATATAGGCATGTCTGAAATGCCTTGTGAAGTTATAGGCATCTTTAATATGCCTTACGACACTCCCCACCACCAAACTGAAATACCTCATATTACAGACTGAAACATCAATAGTTCTATGAGAGCCTTAAAATTTTCTAACTATCATTATTTTACAAAAACGCGGCAGAGCTATCTAAGAAACTGACTTATGAAACTAGTACAATCTCATACAATTATCTAAACAGATTACAGTAATACTAAAATTACTTTGCAAAAATCTGACAGAGAAATGTATATTCTTTATAATAAGCATTGTAATCAAAATCACAAAATCAAACTTATGTATTCTTAATTGCAACATATAGCTAGAAGGCATTGGCAAAATCACTTGGGGAATATACGTTGTTCAATAACTAAGAAGGGATTTTCCATACCCTTCCTTTCTCTCTTCACTAAAGTTAGGACATATATGGGGATTCTTTCTTTCTGGGGATCTCATCAATTCATTTACGTGGCTTCTAAGGTGTTATTAAGATGTTTTAAAAGACTTCTGTTTCCTCTCTCTCTTGCTCATGAAATTCTTGCTAGGCGTTATACAACGGTTTCCTTGTGTCCTCTTCTTTTCACTCCCCCGCCGTCTTCACTGCAGGCCCAGGTTCATATACTACCACAAATTCTCTTTCTCCTAAGACTGCCAAGACAAAAAGGAAGCGATCGATGCATCTTCCGAACCCCTCCAGGCTGGCTTTTTCGTCCTACCCCCCGGGCCGGTCTTGACTATAACCACCCTTGTAGGAGACCTGCAACGTCACAGCGACTTTCTCTTCAGTACTGCAATACACACGTACCTTCGAAGCAGACCTCGGGATGAAAATTTGAACCTATGTCACTAATACAGTTGTAAAAAAGGTTCCCTATGACTTCGGGGTATCAACAATGGCCATACGTCGGTAATTTGAGGCTATACTTCGCCTCCCCTGCAACTGCAAGTGCTTGCAATCTCTATTCAATGGGCAACAGGTCTTGTTTGAGAGAGAACAAAATCTAAAGACTTTTAGAACTTGCAGGTCGGGGCTGCCTGGAAATAGGGTGGTAATGGAAGGTATGTGTCTACACCACTAGATTATTATTCCAAGATACTTAGGACTTAGCTGAGAAACTGATACATAACATTACTCTACTATAGACATCAAAAAGAACAATCATTAAATGCTGAGAAAAGCCACTAAAGAAATATTCTTATTGGCAGTGGCTACACTAATATCAAGCATGAATTCAGATGAAAGATACAAATCATCAGGGTACTGCTGATTGCATTGCCAAAATAATAATTTGCAAAAGGCCATTGGGATATAGCAACAATAACAGTCAACATAATAATAACATTACTAATAATCATGATCATAATAAGAATAATAAAAAAAATGAAATAAAAATACTAAATCAGAAATAGCAATATATGTACAATGGAGACTGGCATTCAGAAGTAAAAACGGAGTTCTGTACTTATATTTCATAGTAATGCTCATTCTAACACAGTCTCTTTTACTATTTGAATTCCTGCTGTCATAATATATATATATATATATATATATATATATATATATATATAGAGCATAAGTGGCAACTTTCGGGTTCCCCAATTTGTCAATGGGAGTTTGATCTACTCTCTAAACAGTTGCAATATGTGGCAAAAATCTTTATACAAAAGTCGGTACTACCGATGTCTTATCAGTAGTTATGCAATAACAGCATGCACAAATTTATCAACTGAAATAAAATGTAGGCACAATTATCGCCTAGCTTCACTGGGGAAAAAAAAAAAAAAAATCGATGACGGCAACATTCTCGTAGCATCGGAAGGAGCACATGTTTGTCTCAGAGTAGAGTGAAAGATAGGAGAGAGAGAGCTAAAATATATTTTTCTTAAAAAAAAAAAACATAATTTTCACTTGTAAGGCCCTTCTTTATGACTTAACTTCCTGCCCTACTATACAGAGGGACAGAGCGCAACTGCAATCATTTTCTAACATCTAGAAAGAAAAAAAAATAATAATAATTTAGTGTACAACTGCAGAAACATCGAAGCATAAATCCATTCCTTTCTGTTTAATATTGCAAAGGACTTTACTGAAATAGCATACGCATCCTTATCTATTGTGACAATCTCTTTTTTTTTTTGCTATAAATCAAAGGGTTGAGTCGAAGCACACACTCTCTAGAAGGCAATATATCTCTGATAAAATTAAAGCCAAATATTACAATCATATGTGACAATATCTCTACTACTATCAACAAAAGTACAAATATCTTTTTCGTAACAGACGTCTTATACTGACTTAAGTATTATTAATTTATTAAATTTCAAACTCAACATATCATCTCTGAGAATCTCAATTAGCTCAAATGTAATTATAAATTCATGACAATGATAGTGATTAACAATAATTATCTCTAGATAATCTTTTTTAAAACTGTTTAATTATAATATATATCAAAGGGATAAAGATATTAACAATTTTTCTTCACACAAAAAACTATATAACAAAAACAGGAATCTGAAAAAATATAAAAAGTCTGTCTCTGCGTATGTAACAATAACAACAAAAATCATATTTCATTTGCAACATTAAAGAATGCATTTTGTTTAAGTTTCATAATCTCGTAAGGAGTTGTACATGAACAATTAATATAGAAAATATATATATTCTTCTACTATCTCGAATTTGACTTATTTGAATTACTATACAACAGAATTACCTCCGAAACAGGGAGAAGTTCGACATATAACTGTTCTGTCTGTTTGCTCATACTTACGCACGGTTGGGTACTTTTACTATTACCCCCCCTTTTTATTACTTTATTTTTTCCTGGTCTTATACTGCCCGAGGTTTGCCTTCAGGGCTGCGGCTGACTAGCTTTTATGGGGGGGGTGCATGTGGGCGCTGTTTTCTCCCCTGTTCCTTTGGCTTCAGGATCAACTTCTGCTCTCTCAAATACGGGAAACGGCTGTGTAACATTCTTGTTGTCATTTCGTGTCAGCTCACACTCTTTCTTTATGACCAAGCTGAAATAATTTTGATAAACATTATCATGGCTGAAACTTTCTAAGTTTTATTTTATATATCCAACATATTCCTTCGGACAGATAATGTATATACTGCAGCTAGCAAAAACAAAAAGAATCATTCATAGATTCACGTCCTTTATCACGTAATATGTACCTTGGAATTCTTGGAAATCGAATAATAATCTCATTGGCAGAGTAGGGGACGAAACAAAAATAAAACAAACTTGGCATCTCAACCATATTTGGGCAGGTGGAGAATCATTTTCTCAAAAATATCCCTCAATAGATATTGCAACAACGCATCACCTCCCATAAATATACTCTGATATGGCATGCAGAAGGACCCAGCGGAGCATAGGAACTACCCTCGCAGACTCCCCCAATCATGCTTCCCAACGGTCTTTCCCACGATTTCACCCCCTAGAGCAACCCCCCCCCCATTATACTCCCAGTCATTCATACTCATTCTCTATCACATTCGCTATATCACTTTCAAACTTGCATTCCCTTTCTATGTAAAATTCCCTTCTAGTCATTTTTCCTATTAACTGCGTACGCGTTCCCCTTCCCCTATCACTCTGAAGGAGTGGGTGGGTGAAATCTTGGTCGGGCCGCGTGATCACATGACTGCCTCACCAGTCCTAGGTCCCTATCTACCCCCAAGAGGGTGCATTCTAGCTACACAATAACTCTCTCTCTTCCATTACTGAGGACATGAGCTTGTTGGCGGTCTCGAGGCGTATCCCTCACGGCTGTTGGACCCCATTCTTTCTCCCCTCTAAGATACGTTAGGGTTAACTTAAGAAACCCCCCATAGCCCAAATTCTCTCAAGTTTACTGTTATTTTCGCCTGCCTAGCGCGAAATTAAAAAAACTCATATCTAATTAATATCACAAAAGTTCTTATTCTTCAAAATGAAATGCCACACACGTATGTTAATATCAATTTCCCCATTATAATGACATTAAAAGAACATCTGTTATTTATGTCTTTCTTTCGCTCAAATATTACTCCCGCGGAGCAAAAACAACAAAACAAAGAACAAAAAAAAGAAAGAACCTTGAAAACAGGTGCAAGGATCTTATCACTCGATTTCTTACGCTTTAAGAGATTAATATAAAAATTATTTTACACGTACTTTGAATATCAAAGATTAGTACAATTACTATATCTTTATCATAACGAGGTTGGAAGATCGATGTGTCATTTCCCCATTCCTTTCTTGGAAATCACACGTGTTCTAAGAAAAACCTTAAAAGTGGATTCAAGTATACTTCTCACTATAATTCTTACGCGCATTTTGGAGTATATAAAAATTCTACTACTTATATTCTATTTGTAGGTAGTCGCCGTGGCTCAGTCGGTAGCGTCTCCGACTCTGAGGCGTCAGGTCGAGGGTTCGCGCCCCGTCACGGTCTGAGGTTAGCAAAGGCATGCACTCAGCGTAAGGATTACATCTGCCAAAACAAGTCCTTCGCAAGAAGGCAACCGTCCTAGCCCTTGGTTGATAAGGGAGTCCATGACGTAAAACCGGAACCGGAACCGGATATTCTATTTGTAGACTCTGTTAGTTTTTTTTTTTTCTTTAAGGAATTAATATAATAATGATATCACGTACATTGAATTTTTCAATTAAAATCAATACATTCGCGTTCTTAAAATTTAATTTAAGCACTAATACAAATAAATTGAACACCCTTTAAACGCAATTTCTCATATTATTCTTCCAATTATAACAAAAATGGAGTTTATTACTGCTTATAGCTATTAGTACAAATTATCCATGTTAGTAATGGGTACAGAAATTCTACTTTTATTAATTTACTAGGAGCCACACCTCTCATAGGCGGGTTGGCAGAGTCAAAGCATAGCTACAAGGTAAAATGGCGGCATCCACCGACCTCAATTTCTTTTAATAATTGTCCCATTACTCACTGGATACAGATCACAAGTACTTAGCTATTTTAAGGAGGTGGTCCTGAAGAACTTCATGGCAGAAGGCAATGGAGGAGGGGGTTCTTCTTTCTTCTGGGAGCGGGAGGTTCCCGCCAAATTCTCCATCTGTCAAGTAAAATCAACGAATCACCATCTTCTTGGTCGGATCCGGCAACTTTTGCTTCTTGTAAGGGGCTTTTTCACTCAAAACCCCGGTCACACTTGGGCTCACTGTGACAGTGGCGTCCATGAAGGCGCTCGTTGTACTTTTACTGCTGGGGGGGCCTTGCCAATACGGAGGCGGGGGAGAGTGGCTCGATCTGGTAATATGATACTGTAGGTGAAGGGGGAGCTCCGACTTTCTCAGCGTCGCTCTCTCACTGCTTGTAAGCGTCTAGAAGTTTCTTCGCTTGAACTTTTCTTCCATACATGCTATATATATTTTCTTCTGTAGTTTTAATTCTTCTTTAAAGTATCGGCATGGATTGATCCCGAGCTGTTCACCAAATATGTCGTATGACTATCTCACTGCTTGTCACCAATATGACGTATGTAGGTTACTATTCCACCGCGTGTCACCAGTTTATCATGGTGTAATTCCACTTGATGACACCAGTTTCGTGAGATTACTATTTCACACGTTATAATTATGGTAGCTTGGTTGGTGAATATAGATCAGCTGCTTCTTTATATGCATTTATTTCTAGCTTACATATATGTACTCAGAGCTCCCATTACTACAGTTCCTGTTACGAATAATTCCAAATTCCTGCCCCCAAGGGGGAGGCTAGCTAAGCTGTGCTGCATCATGTCTCCTCCTGGCAAGGCCCGGTCTCTTAACTGATGCTTTATAATTACTCATGGCGTTCTGTGGGGCATTCGAGGGCGTTGTGCCATCACCGCCACATTTAGGCATGTCTGAAATGCCTAGTGAAGTTATAGGCATCTTTAATATGCCTTACGATATATATATATATATATATATATATATATATATATATATATATATATATATATATATGGGGTCCCCACATTACGTCAGGGTTTCATTACTGACTGCTGACTTAAGTTGGATTTCGACTTTAGTTGGAATATGCCTATAATTCAAACCTAGGTCCCCCACCAATGCTAAAAATAAATTTAAAACATAGAAATATAATCTAAGTTCTTTATCTAATACATAAAAATAGTTAAAGTACACTTTACAGTATTGCTTACCTTTACTACTGTGGTTGGTTTGCATTTGGATGACTGATATATCGAAAAATGTATTTATTAATAATTTATTGATCTCTGATATAGCCCTGGAACGACTTAAAATGGGGACCTCCTTGTGTGTGTATGTGTATATATATATATATATATATATATATATATATATATATATATATATATATATATATATATATATATATATATATATATATATATATATATATATATATATATATATATAATTTTGTTTCACGGGAAACACGTTGAATATTCTGAATATGTAAATGGCTGCGGAAGGAAATTGAAAGAAATTTTTACATCCTTAGTACTTTCAAGTTTAATACTTATCGTAAGGAAGATAAGTAATAAACTTGAAAGTGCTAAGGATCTAAAAAAAAAATTTCAATTTCCTTCCGTAGCCATTGATATATATATATATATATATATATATATATATATATATATATATATATATATATATATATATATATATATATATATATATATATATATATATATATATATATATATATATATATATATATATATATATATATATATATATATATATATATATATATATATATATATATATATATATATACAGTGCTCCCTTGTCTATCGCGGGGGTTCGGTTCCGGAACCGGTTGTGATAGGTGAAAATCCACGAAGTAGGAGCACAATATATACATAGGTATTTAACATTTATTTTTACCTTTACTGTATAAACCCTCCCTGCACTGTTAACAAACCACCCTTTACTTTATTAATAACAGCATGCAAGTGTAAATTTATATGAATGATAGGTAAGCTTACCGTGAATGAGGTGATGATGACGTGTACATACTCCACAGCCAATGACAGCTTTACGGCTGCATTTTGCAAGAGAAGAACATGATAATAGGGAGTTGCTGTCGCTGTTTCTTCTCTTGTGCAAAGATGGTCTTGTAAGGAAGGAGTCATGGCATCGTCGGTAATATTCCATAAGAATACTGAACGAACCATATTATCGTCATGCTCCTGCGACATTTGTTGGGGGTTCTTTCACATGTTTATACATGGCTGCCAGACGTTCAAGTGTAAGGCCAGGTTCTTCGACTTCTTCATGCGTTACCTCTAGTTGTTGTTCTTCCTCTTCTTCACTGACTGCTTTTGTCATT
>JAXCGZ010013918.1:32500-45670 GCA_037179515.1 Halocaridina rubra | reverse complement strand
TAATCTATGTTTCTATCTATCTATATATGTATGTATGTATGTATGTATATATATATATATATATATATATATATATATATATATATATATATATATATATATATATATATATATATATATAGTGTGTGTGTGTGTGTGTGTGTGTGTGTGTGTGTGTGTGTGTGTGTGTGTGTGTATGCATACATACATACATGCATACATACATACAAAATTCCACCTTAATGAGCACTCTCAGGTTTTATTTGCACGTTCAACTTTTGTAACTGACAGTTACTGTCCATCTGTCTCCATATTTTGTCAAGACTAGTTTCTGATCTGCTTCTAAAACAGACACCAGACGTGTGTTGTTAGAAAATGCAGAGTCTAACTGATCTGCATTTCTTAGATGCTTCACCTAGGAAATGAGTACAACATAACGACAATTCAGAGCTGTAAAATCTAACAATTTTTTTATATGATGGTGTGTATATTGTAATTTCATTAACATATCACAATATATACTCGGTAGGACTTACTCACTATTACTATCCATGGAATATATTTTCTGTGTTACTCTCCTTTGAATAGTTTTGACGGGATATATGAACATCGAACCAAAGTTCCTTTCTTACTCATTTATTTCACGGCTCTCTAGGTCATGGGTAACTCCTTCAGTAGTATATTGTCATTAACTAAGAGACTTCCGTTTGAACAGTATAAGCAGTGAACCCTTGATCTGACAATGCTTCGTGTCCTGCACAAAGGGGAAGAAGAATAGCTCTAGACTTGTATTTCTTCGCTAAAATCATGATCATGTTCAGCTTTCTTAGCAGTTTTTTCCTCTGGCTAGTGCAGTGGTAACGCGCTGGCTTCGCATTCACGAGGTTGAAAGATCGGTTCCCGTCCAAGGCCGAGAGGCTAAGCTGTTTCCTTGCAGGTACTGCTGTGGTTGGGCACCACAGTGGGGGGTTGGGGCTTGCCCCGGCTGACGAATGCCCATTGTATAATGGAAATAAAGGTTTATTATTATTATTATTATTATTATTATTATTATTATTATTATTGTTATTATTGACCTGGCCATGTTTTGTATTCTGCACATGCAAGAAGGAGTTTTGGAGTGGTCACCGTGGCTCAAGCGGTAGCGTCCGCGACTCTGAAGCGTCAGGTCGAGGGTTCGCGCCCCGTCACGGTCTGAGGTTAGCAAGGGCATGCTCTCAGGGTAAGGATTACATCTGCCAAAAAAAAGTCCTTATCAAGAAGGCAACCGTCCTAGCCCTTGGTAGAAAAGGGAGTCTGTGACGTAAAACCGGAACAAGGAGTTTTGGACTTGTTGAACTTCTCAGGTTTTTTTGCCCATAAGATTTGTCCTTGACAATATTATTCCACGTTATTCTTCTTTGTATGTACTGACCTCACTCTGAGGCACAACACAAATATATGTATGCAAGAGACCACACACATTGTTTTCTAATACATATCCAATAAACTCAAGGCCCGAGATATATTTTCATTGTGTCAAGGTGTGTGTTCCAAAACATTTCCTTTTTGAAGTTAATAATTTATGTCTTGTTTACCTAAAGTTGGGACGCCATATAAATATAGATTTTACATGGGCGGTTACATATATTACAATAAAGCCTTTATTGGGTGGAACGGGTCATGGAGGACCCATAGGGCGGTCGCCAGGTGGCACAGGCCCCAACCCCCACTGTGGTGAGCAGTCACAGCAGTAACCTCCCCAGTAAACAGCTTAAACTCTCTTGCCTGGACGAGGCGCGATCCGTCGACCTCGCGAATGCGAGGCCAGCGGGTTACCACTGTACTAGCCAGGAGGCTATAAAGCCTTTAAGTGCAGGAAATAAAGAGGGGCGATGGAGGGAAATGAAGGCAGAAGAGAACAGACGGTAAAGCAGCACCCTTGCTCAGGAGACGAAATGAAGATATCTATTATAAAGAAAATATGAGTTTTTATATACTCTTAAACGATAGCCTAAAGTGGGATAAAAAAAAAAAAGGCGAAAGAAAACTGATAGCTTGATGGACATCCTCTATTCAGAGTGAATGTCCCCTGCCAAACACTAGGACGATATACTTTACGAAGCTTTGAGAAAAGAATTCAAGAAGAAGAGGGATATGCTGAAGAAAAGTAAATCAAATATGAATATATCATAAAAGTTGGTACAATCACTCTCCAAAATAGTATGTATGTATGTATGTATGTATGTATGTATGTATGTATGTATGTATGTATGCATGTATGTATGTATGTATGTATGTATGTATGTATGTATGTATGTATGTATGTATGTATGTATGTATGTATGTATGTATGTATGTATGTATGTATGTATGTATGTATGTATGTATGTATGTATGTATGTATGTATGTATGTATGTATGTATGTATGTATGTATGTATGTATGTATGTATGTATATTACGTTTTCATTCACAGGCACACTTAACGAACTATATGGTTGTCAAAAAATAAAAACTATCACTTCTCCAGAGCCATAATTATCTTCATTACTCTGGCCTAATAACCCTCTGAGAGACCTTTAAAATGAGTGTCAGATAATTCTCCCCAGCTTCAAATGAGATTTCAACAGCCTTCATAACCAGTGATTATGCATAATAGTTGCAAATGAAAGGCTGTAATGTGTATCAACACCGAGTATGAGAGACTAAGGCATGGGTTCTTAATCTGGGGTCCCCGCTACCCAAAATGAGAGAGACAGAATGGCTTGTGTTCTATAACCAATGAGACACGTGTCATCACTCATCTAGTTGACAAGAATAATACTTGTTCATATTCATATGCAATATTGCATTCGTAAGGGGTGCCAACATTATTCAAACGTATCTTAGGGGTGTTAGGCATGAAAAAGGTTGGAAACCACTGGACTAATGGTAGGGAAAGAGTGATTTGTTTATTCACTGTATAGGGAGAGATTAATTTGTGATCCAATACATTAGGAAATACTATACCACAATACTACACTGTTTAAAAGCATTCTATCATTTAAATATCAATGGGACCATGACATAGAATAGTCTAGAGTAAGTCTTAATAAATGTAGTAATTGTGTGTGTGTGTGTGTGTGTGTGTGTGTGTGTGTGTGTGTGTGTGTGTGTGTGTGTGTGTGTGTGTGTGTGTGTGTGTGTGTGTGTGTGTGTGTGTGTGTGTGTGTGTGTGTGTGTGTGTGTGCATACATACAAACATACATACATACATATATATATAAATATATATATATATATATATATATATATATATATATATATATATATATATATATATTAGGAAAAGACCCATTAAAGGAAACAACATGAAAAATATTTGAAGTGCATATTAACTTCTTGACCTGATCTGGACATCATTTCAACACCAAGAGATACAGCTAGTTAACAAGACCATATGAAAAGTAGAAGAAAAAATATGTAACTCAATGTGTGTATGTGTGTGTGTGTGTATATATATATATATATATATATATATATATATATATATATATATATATATATATATATATATGAGAGAGAGAGAGAGAGAGAGAGAGAGAGAGAGAGAGAGAGAGAGAGAGAGAGAGAGAGAGAGAGAGAGAGAGAGAGAGAGAGAGAGAGAGAGAGAGAGAGAGAGAGATCAAATAAATACTGACATATAAATCTCACTGCCCCACCCAAAAGTATCTTGTAAAGAGCCAATAAGAATTTATAGCCCATAATGATCACGTCACACATACATTACTAAGTGTTAATAACCACTCATAGCTGCACTTATATGATGCCTTCCTCCCATTCATCATATCACCTCAAGCGACAAGCATTTTAATATGCCTTCAAATTGCACGTTGGTGATCACACACCAATCGTCAAGCTGCTTTGAGACCATCAAATATGTCACATCAGCGCGATGCGTACATCAACTAAAACCCAATTTCATTTGGACCTCTTCAGGTGGTTGGTGTTGTCGCTTGCCAAAAGCGAGACTGTCAAGCAGAACATGAAATTTCACTTATCTCAGTTTGAATATTGCTTCTTCTTCATTTTTTTTTTACCATTGTTCCAGTCTTCTGATTAGAGGTTTGCTTTGCACTCTGTCTAAAAATAATATTTGTCCGTTGTTTCTCTCTCGTATATGATTGAAAACAAGTTTCATAAGCATGAAAAGGTTAGCACCGTTGTTTGCCAAAACAAATGTCAAGAGGCGAAACACTAAATTTCTATGTTTTTGTATTGTCTTTGTAAACAAGGTTTCTCTTTGTGCCTTTATTGTGTTCAAGTGAAGGAGAGCTTGACTAGTATGAAATGAATCTTGGTGATATATATCCTCATACGTTATTCTTCTGGCAGGGCAGACGTACCCGCTGTCAAGAAAGTCGGCAAACTGAGATACTGTTACATCTCCTATTAATACATCTTTGTTGTCAATATTGTTTACTGCTATGACTATTTCGTAAATTTCTTTTAGTTCAGAATTGAAATACATTTTTTTAAATTCATAGAATTATACGGAATTTAAAGCTCATAATGCCATTGAAAAAGACGCATTGATGACAAAGAATAGAAAAAAAAGATATAATGTTTGCCGTTTTTATGTCATTATTAAGCCCCATTTGAATGAGTAAGAACTGAGGAATTAAAAATAGATGCCCTTACTAGCACTCCATGGAACTCGAAGGCAGGTTTGTCACATCCTAAGTCAAGTACTCTAACCACTACGCTACCGCTATCTCCATGTACCGTTTTATGCGTCACATTGAGTTCCCATTCGAGGGGTGGTGGAGAAAGACAATCTGGAGTTGGGGAATCATGGCTGGATGCCCTTCCTATCACCCCGAGGAGGGATAGAACTACCATTAGTCGCATCCTAACTCGAGCACTCTACCACTAAGCTACTGGGGCAAAGGCTATTATGAAGAAGCTATTTTTCCCTCTAAATTGCGGTGTGTAAAGATATCTAAAGACAGTTTTGTTTTCTATGTTCTTATTTCATTTTAACCGTCCTAGCCCTTGGCAGAAAAGGGAGTACGTGACGTAAAACAAGCACTGCAATCGAGGGAAGATGCAGAGGAAAAAGTTAAGCAATATATCAGAGCTTATAATTTTTTTTTTTTTTTTTTTGCGTTACTGCTCGTGGCATTACTGCGAGCAAATCACTTCAAATTCATGACATCAAAGGAAAAAAAATCTTCTTTCAACAGAGACGCTAAAAAAAAAAAAAAAAAGTAAATTTTCCTCTCAAATTCTGGGTAGAGAATTTTTCCTCTTCTCTTCTAAGAGGTCTTCTGACATAGAAAAACTATTTTCTGTAGCAAATTCGACTTCATTTTTCTTACAGCCTCTGACTAAACTTCTATAAACTATTTTTTTGTTATGAACTTTTCTTTGCACTTTTAGCATGTTTAAACACTAACAGGATAATCCTGCCAAGTACATCAACACATACAAAGGTTTTCTGCAATAGACTTTCTTCTTCTTTTATCTCGTCAAGAATCTTATAGTTTAAAAGGATTTTTCTAGTAAATACATTTCTATTTGCCTTATCAAGTGTTTTGGCAATTTGAAGAATTTTTCGGAAAGAAATTTTCTCTACATCTCGAACTAAATCTAGGAACAATAAATAACTGTTATCTGATTTGAATATATTCATTTCATTATCATGTCTCACTCGTTTTCACTGTTATTCTTTAGATAACTCATTTCTTAGTTCAATTGCTGAAATATACTACTCCACATGGAGAAAATGCCCTGGCTAGTACGGTGGTAATGCGCTGGCCTCGCATTCGCGAGGTCGACGGATCCCGCCTCGTCCAGGCAAGAGAATTTTAGCTGTTTACTGGGGAGGTTACTGCCGTGGTTGGGCACTACAGTGGGGGGTTGGGGCCTGTGCCGGCTGGTGACCGCCCTATGGGTCCTCCATGACCCGTTCCACCCATCCGTGGGTGGAGAATCTAAAACAACTATGGAGAAAATGTCCGGAAAGACCACGTGCTGAATAGTAGCACCACAAACAGCAATATCATCTGACTTCCTGACAAAGATTCTTTGTATAAAATACATCATCGTGGGCTATAGGGTAAAAAGAATAATTGAAATGCTCAGGCTACACTCACACGTAACGCGTTTTGATTAGAGGGTAGAGGGAAGAGGGTTGGTTAAGAGATCGGTGGTAAGAATTCATTTATGTCAACTAATGCCTCCTTGAAAAATAGTTCACAGGCATGTGTGTGTCCTATTTATCCTCAAAACATGCCAGTAATCAAGTAAAATATAAAAAACGAAGTGCTTTGTTCTTTAATACCCAGAAGTAAGGCCAGTAAAAAATTAAATATAAAATGACGAAATACTGAGATGTTTCAGACAGTTATTTATCCCATTCTCAGTACTACTGAGCAGTTGGAAATGGACTGAAGTACAGTCTGAAAGATCTCAACACTACGTGGCTTAATTTTCTTTTTTTATCAAAGGTAACTTCTATTCATCTGTATGTGAAGTGTTCATAATCCTTGAATTAAAGACTTAATTCATTACAGTTAATAAGCAGAAACACACGATTATTAACACTCACTAATTCACTTCATTTTCATTTTCCCCATCTTTATTGTATGTTTTCTATATTTCTCTAATTAATCCTCCTTCACTGCTTATACCTTTCTTTTAAATAAGAGACCCTCATACCAAGATTTCCCCTTTTATACATTTGGACAGTAAAGCTAAAGATGATGAGGGGATTGGACTTCAACTTACAACCCACTAACAAAAGGGTTCGTTAAAAAGATTTTTTTAACAAGATTTGAAAAGGATTATTCTATAATCGCCTTTGGAATCAAAATATGCATATTTTATGGCTAAGCTTTGGAAAGATGGTATAAATATAAATAGTTTTTTTTTTAATCTGCATCGCGCACAGTAAACTGGAGAGGTCAAAAAATAAATATGTGTTTATGATAAGCAGTGCTCTGTTCCGGTTTTACGTCATGGACTCCCTTTTTTACCAAGAGCTAGGACGGTTGCCTTCTTGCAAAGGACTTGTTTTGGCAGATGTAATCCTTACCCTGAGTGCATGCCCTTGCTAACCTCAGACCGTGACGGGGCAGTGCGCTAAAGGTAATAAATACTGAGAAAAAAAATCTAAAGCAATGTAACACTGACAGGGATGTAGTGGAATAGCAATATATATATACTGAATTTAAAAAAAAATTAATAATAGTATAATAGTAAGAGGGATGTAGTGGAATAATAATATAAATATTGAGAGAAAAGAGCAAGTAAAAATGTGATAATGAGAAGATTTAGTGGAAAAATAATAATAATATAAATACTAAAAAAAAGAAGAAATATAAATGTGATACTGAGAGAGACAGAAAAAAAACATAATAATATAGAGAGAAAATGTAGTGGAATAATAAGACAGATCCTGAGAAAGTAAAGCAAATAACAGTGTAATACTGAGAGGGATGAAGTGGAATTATAATATAAATACTGAGAGAGTAAAGCAATAATAGTATAACACTGAGAGAAAATGTAGTGGAATAACAATATAGATCCTGAAAAAGTAAAGCAAATAACAGTGTAATACTGAGAGGGATAAAGTGGAATGAAAATATAAATACTGAGAAAGTAAAGCAATAACAGTATTACACTGAGAGAAAATGTAGTGAAATAACAATATAAAAACAGAGAGAGAGGAGCAAATAAGCTATAGGGGGTGCAGTTTCTAAATAAATCTAGCAATGAATTAAATTGAACAGGTCCAAATCCCAGACTTTAAACTAAATATTAAAACTAAGCAAAATAAATGGACAATAATTCTAATACATCTGTAGTTATGTTCAGGTTTTACGTCACGGTTTCCCTTTTCAACCAAGGGCTAGGACGGTTGCCTTCTTGCGAAGGACTTGTTTTGGCAGTTGTAATCGCTACACTGAGTACATACCCTTAATAATCTCAGACCGTGACGGGGCGCGAACCCTCGACCTGACGCCTCAGAGTCGTGGACGCTACCGCTTGAGCCACGGTGACTACATCCAAAGTAACACATATACAGAAAGAAAATAAGTCAAAAATATTACAAAATAGAAACACAGTATATTTTAACTCCAAATGGCGATTGAAAACATCAACAACGCAGAGCATAAGGACCCAGCACCACACGCAGTCAGGTGAAAATAGGTCAGAAATATCAAGGATACGGCACAAAAACAGTGAATTCAAAACAAGGCCGTAATTCATGACCAAGAAGTTGAATTAAAGTTATTTGTAAAATCCCTATTTTATAGATCAACAATGTAAAAAATTAACATAAAGCACAAAAGAGCCTTTTTGTAAACAAAAACAAAAATCCTCATCTACACTTAAAAAAGGAGTGAATAGGTGCCGACATCAGCCAAGCATATGCAGAAAGAAATCACACCACTACATACTTAAAATGGAGTGTATGTGTACCGGTTAATGCCCAGCATATACGGAAATAAAGAAAGGAAAAACATACCAAGACACTGGAAAATAGTGTATGTGAACAAGCAATCTGAAATGTCACCCTAAAAGAAGTCAAACACCGAAAGAACGCTTAAGAAAATAAGTATGTCTGGAAGTAGGAGCCAACCTCTTACGGAAAGAAATGCCAAAAGACGTTTAAAAGGGTTAACAATATAAATATAATAATAATACCTTTGTTTTCCCAAAACACAGAGTGGGCATTCGGGCACTATGTATGCAGTAGAAGACATCATGCCATTCATTTTCAAAAGTCATACATACAAATGTGTTTATGTATAGGGATGTGTATAAGTATGAGCCAAGCATTTCCATAAAAGAACCAAACACCAAGACATTCAAAAAGGGGCGAACGAGTACCAGTAAGACATCAGACACATACATAAAGACCTCATCTATCTATATACAGTTAAAAATGGTGCATTTGTATAAATGAGACCCAAGCATGTACAGAAAAGAACCCTATTCCAAGACTCATGAAAACGGTTTTAAGTGTACTAGCAAGTGCCAAGAATCAATACCACTTCATCTCTAAAATCAAGTGGAGACAGTAATATGGCTGTTTCTGAGAGATTCGTCTGATAAAGTATTTACTTCTGAGTTTGTTCTGTATCGCATGTCAAGTAGGTCGAGTGACATCTGGTGGCGCTTGCCAACTGGAGGACACAGGGCCAAGTGACATATGTAAACACAGCCCTTGTCACAAGCTCTTACATCTTTGGTGGATGTGAAGCATCAGATAAAAAAAATTAAATGACAACAAAGTATTTCTCTCTCTTTTTTTAAGCCACAAAAAGGGAGTTTAAAGGTTTTCATGTGGTTTTGCTACATTTCGTACTATATAAAAGATTATTTGACACTTTGGGGAACGCATATCTAATTATCAACAATATTATAATTGGAAAAAGTAGCTCAGTTGTTGTTTTAGATTCTCCACCCACGGATGGGTGGAACTGGTCATGGAGGACCCATAGGGCGGTCACCAGCCGGCACAGGCCCCAACCCCCCTACTGTGGTGCCCAGCCACAGCAGTAACCTCCCCAGTAAACAGCTTAAACTCTCTTGCCTGGAGGAGGCAGTAGCTCAGTATAGACTAATGTGCTTATTGATTGAGTAAACAACATCAAGCACTTGCTTTCCACTGAAAGCATTTTCAAGATACCGACGTATTTTCTTGCTGTGGGAGATTTTGCAACAGGAAAATACATTAGTATCTTTAAAATGCTTTCCATGAAAAGCGAATATTTGGTATTATGTCATTAATCAATAAATACATTACATTTGGTTTCTTTTCCCAATACTGATGTCACTGACTTCTCATCATAATTATTATTATTATTATTATTATTGTTATTATTATTATTATTATTATTATTATTATTATTATTATTATTATTATTATTATTATTATTATTATTATTATTATTATTATTATTATTATTATTATTATTATTATTATTATTATCATTATTATTATTATCATTATTATTATTATTATTATTATTATTATTATTATTATTATTATTAGTGCGAGAGTGCAAAATTTACAGAGACACAAAAAAAAAGCAAAAAGGAACTCAACAGGGATAACATGCATACACACATACATAGCTCAACATACAACTGTAAAAAGTTACTATAAGAGAACGTTGAGAGAGATGCTTGCAACGTACTGGCTCTGCTGCGAAATGCAAATATTTAATTGGCATAGTAGTCTGGTTGTTAAAGGTAGCATGGCTTTGTAGTTTGCAACATGAGTTCATTGTCTGATGTCCAAAATAATTTTCGTGGAAAATAGGTATAGTATAATATATATATATATATATATATATATATATATATATATATATATATATATATATATATATATATATATATATATATATAGATATATATATATATATATATATATATATATATATATATATATATATATATATATATATATATATATATATATATATATATATATATATATATATATATATATCTGTGTGTGTGTGTGTGTGTGTGTGTGTGTGTGTGTGTGTGTGTGTGTGTGTGTGTGTGTGTGTGTGTGTGTGTGTGTGTGTGTGTGTGTGTGTGTGTGTGTGTAAACCTGTAGTCATGCAATGCAACTTTAGAAAAATTTAGCTTTAGAATACTAACTCCAACGTCAACACCAACATCATTATCAAGAATATCAACATCAATAACAACATCAGTCTCAACATAAGCACCAACAGTATCATCAATAATAATAATAATAATAATAATAATAATAATAATAATAATAATAATAATAATAATAATAATAATAATAATAATAATAATAATAATAATAATAATAATAATAATAATAATAATAATAATAATAATAATAATAATAATAATAATAATAATAATAATAATAATAATAATAATAATAATAATAATAATAATAATAATAATAATAATAATAATAATAATAATAATAATAATAATAATAATAATAATAAATAATAAATAATAATAAATAATAATAAATAATAATAATAATAATAATAATAATAATAATAATAATAATAATAATAATGATAATAATAATAATAATAATAATAATAATAATAATAATAATAATAATAATAATAATAACAATAATAATAATAATAATAATTATCTTTACCTTGCAGATGTTAATAGCGTGGAATCCAAATCAGCTGATGACAATAACAACGTTATGGATCACCGTCACACAGAGTTATGCCAAAATAACTAAAATTCAAGATTCGTCAGGTATGTCTTTTTTTATGATTGTGACACCAGGACAGGCCAAAAAAAAAGATATATAAATCTGCCCTCATCGAGCCTAGGCATGACCACAACATAAAGTACAGAGAAAACGAGATGGGAAGTGTTGTGACTTGCCAGATGTGAAGGGATTATAAGAGATGTGTAACGAATATCCGAGAATATTCGGTGTTGCTGCAGGCACAGAAAAAGAACTGAAACTGAGGGAAGAATGAACATGGAACTGTCCAGGACAGTCCTATTTAAGTCCAAAAGACCCTTCAGATGTTATCATATTTACTGTATATCTTAACAAGCTGTTAAGTTGATAACTAGCAAACCGTTGATAGCTTGTTATATGTTATTTACTTATGTAAATAAAGTAGTAGTTACCGTGGCTCAAGCGATAGCGCCCGTGACTCTGAGGCGTCAGGTCGAGGGTTTGCGCCCCGTCACGGTCTGAGGTTAGCAAGGGCATGCTCTCAGGGTAACGATTACATCTGCCAAAACAAGTCCTTCGCAAGAAGGAAACCGTCCTAGCCCTTGGTAGAAAAGGGAGTCCGTGAAGTAAAACCGGAACTTAGGTAAATAGATTATTTAAGTTTAAAAAAAATTGCTGTATATGCGTGTCAATACTTTGCTTATAAAAATCTACCTATCTTTAGCTTGTTTTATGCCAATCACTTAATTAATAATAAGTGCAAGTATTTAAGTGCATATAATTTTTTTAAAGGAATTAGTCAAGATTTTATTTTCTTAGTTATCAAACTAATTCATTCATTTAGACATTTTTTATACTACTAAAATATTAGCTATGAAAGTATTTTAAACGGAAAGCATTTGTCGACAAGCTTCCTGTTAAGCACATCCTTGTATGTAGGCAAATATTTTCTTTTCTGGGTGGTGTGGTCTGTAAGATATGAAATAATTAACCTATCTGGACATGGGTGGGTTTTCTTTGTGAGGAGTTGTATGGGTGGGTTTTCTCTTTGTGAGGAGTTGTATGGGTGTGTTTTCTCTTTGTGAGGAGTTGTATGGGTGGGTTTTCTCTTTGTGAAGAGTTAGACGGGTGGGTTTTCTCTTTGTGAGGAGTTGGATGGGTGGGTTTTCTCTTTGTGAGGAGTTAGATGGGTGGGTTTTCTCTTTGTGAGGAGTTGGATGGGTGAGTTTTCTCTTTGTGAGGAGTTGGATGGGTGTGTTTTCTCTTTGTGAGGAGTTGGATGGGTGAGTTTTCTCTCTGTGAGGAGTTGGATGGGTGAGTTTTCTCTTTGTGAGGAGTTGGATGGGTGTGTTTTCTCTTTGTGAGGAGTTGGATGGGTGAGTTTTCTCTTTGTGAGGAGTTGTATGGGTGGGTTTTCTCTTTGTGAGGAGTTGGATGGGTGAGTTTTCTCTTTGTGAGGAGTTAGATGGGTGGGTTTTCTCTTTGTGAGGAGTTGGATGGGTGAGTTTTCTCTTTGTGAGGAGTTGGATGGGTGTGTTTTCTCTTTGTGAGGAGTTGGATGGGTGAGTTTTCTCTCTGTGAGGAGTTGGATGGGTGAGTTTTCTCTTTGTGAGGAGTTGGATGGGTGTGTTTTCTCTTTGTGAGGAGTTGGATGGGTGAGTTTTCTCTTTGTGAGGAGTTGTATGGGTGGGTTTTCTCTTTGTGAGGAGTTGGATGGGTGAGTTTTCTCTTTGTGAGGAGTTAGATGGGTGGGTTTTCTCTTTGTGAGGAGTTGGGTGTCCTCTGTTTCTCATGATTAATTTTCTCGTTATCTCTTACCCGGCAAGTTTTTCATTCCTCCTCCAGGGGACAGGGGTAGGGGACAAATATTCCTTCTCTGTGCCCATGGATGTCGTAAGAGGCGACTAAATAGGTTGGAAGGACAGGGATAGGGAACAAATATTCCTTCTCTGTGCCCATGTATGTCGTAAGAGTCGACTAAATAGGTTGGAAGGACAGGGG
>JAXCGZ010013918.1:25000-27500 GCA_037179515.1 Halocaridina rubra | reverse complement strand
TAAAATCATATTTTCATCCCTGTTTCCGTTTCAAGTGTCATAAATATTATTAAATATAATGCTAACATACTTCTGTCCTATTTTAATATTTTCCTAAAGTGTGTTAGATAAGGCAATATTATTAACATACTTAGCGTCTTATCTATACATGTCCCATGTCGTATTTTTTCGTTGTATGTCTTCTGGATAATACGATCCAAATAGCATAGTATGTGTCCTAATATAATAGTCCTTATGCTCTTTATTTTCTCAACAATATCTGTGTCCTATTTACTTCCGAGGTGTCCTGAACAAGACTATATGACAGCCATAGTATGTGTCCTATTTTATCATGCCATCTCTCCTGTATTCCCCAGGTATCCTGGATAAGGCGATGGGATTGGCATATCCTGACAACGGGGATTTACACTTACACGAGCGACCAGCGTTTTAATATCCTCCACACGGAAGGGTCGGATGATTGGACGCTGCAGTTAAAATACGTACATACCAGAGATAATGGTACTTACGAATGTCAGGTACGTGTTAGTACTAACAAATAATTGACCTTCAATATTTTTTCATAGTCTTAAGTTTTTCCATTTTTTATTTTCATACATGTGGAAAAGTTGCAATTAGGTATGAAAAACAATCGATGATAAGAGGCAGCAACAATAGCATTAGTAGTAGTAGTAGTAGTAGTAGTAGTAGTAGTAGTAGTAGTAGTAGTAGTAGTAGTAGTAGTAGTAGTAGTAGTAGTAGTAGTAGTAGTAGTAGTAGTAGTAGTAGTAGTAGTAGTATGAAAGTAGAATATAAAATAGTCCTAGTAGTAGTAGTAGTAGTAGTAGTAGCATGAACTTAGAATTGAAAATAGTCTTTCTGTCGTATATTTGAACATTACAAGGTACCCAGGACCCAGGAAGATGGAAAGAAAAAAAGACTAAAGCAGACTAAAGAACAAAATGACAACACCATATGAACACCTACGAAGTTTTTCGAGTGGCACTTGAGTGATGAGTTACCGTTAAGTGTTAGTCCTTTTGTTGAGGGCCAAGTACCTCGTGAGAATCGCAGAGAGGTGGTACTTGGAGGGCACTTGTGGATTCACAAGCATCGCATAACGATACTTGTGGCGTCCCGAGAACTTTTTTTATTTTTTTTTATTTTTTTTTATTAGTCTACCATATCTGTCCTGCAAGTTAGTATGAGGCAAATTATACTGTTCACTTCTATTGTGAATATGTATAGTTACTATAGATATATGATGTTTGTTTGTGTATTTGTACCTGCATATTAATGCAATTATAGATATTTTGAATTTAAGGATATATTAATTGTTTGTTTAAAAAACACTAACGTATATATATATATATATATATATATATATATATATATATATATATATATATATATATATATATATATATATATATATATATATATATATATATATATATATATATATATATATATATATATATATATGCATATATATATATATATATATATATATATATATATATATATATATATATATATATATATATAATACGCCCATATAAAATTCTATTTACACCCAAATAGAGACAGCCATGACCTTTAGGGGGAAAAAAAACTCTGAGTCTATTCCGAGAGAAAAGGTGCAGTCATATTTTTTCCAAATAACTGTGTGTGTTTATGATCTTCCCGTTGCTGCGGATATTGTATTGGGTTCTTTACTGAAGGAGCAGAGTGTTAGGGACAGGCTTACAGGATACAGACTATAGGGTACATGGTACAGGGTATATACAGTTGCAAGAATAAGTGGGAAGGGGAAAGGACTGAGAGAATCATCACTGTAAAAGACGTATAAATTCGTGGGCAAAATGGAATTTGCTTTTGATCACAGATGTGTGATAAGGTTTGTGTATAAATGTGAATGTGATTGAAATGTACATACATATATACGCAAATACATACATACATACATACATACATACATACATACATACATACATACATACATACATACATACATACATACATACATACATGCATGCATGCATGCATGCATGCATGCATGCATGCATGCATACATACATACATACATACATACATACATACATACATACATACATACATACATACATACATACATACATACATACATACATACATACATACATACATACATACATACATACATGCATGCATGCATGCATGCATGCATGCATGCATGCATACATACATACATGCATGCATGCATGCATGCATGCATGCATGCATGCATGCATGCATGCATACATACATACATACATACATACATACATACATACATACATACATACATACATACATACATACATACATACATACATACATACATACATACATACATACATACATACATACATACATACATACATACATACATACATACAAAGAAACTCCATATGCATGATACCCAACTCCCATTGAAATTGAGTGGTATAGTTAAAGCACACATTTTTTCACCAGAACACAAAGTCACGCCATCTCTCAC
>JAXCGZ010013918.1:5000-15000 GCA_037179515.1 Halocaridina rubra | reverse complement strand
GCTGTTGCTTGCCAAGAAAGACACCATTAAGCAAAGCGTAAAATTTCTTTTAGCTCAGTTTCAGTATTGTTTTTTTTTTTCATTTTTACTTTCTCATACATAAAGATTTTCTTTGTACTATGCCTAAAAACTATATCTTTAGTTTTGTTTCTATCTTGTTTACAAGTGAAAATAAGCTTCATTAGCATAAAAAGGCTAACACTGTTATTTTGCCAAAAATAACCTCATGATGCGAAATACTAAGTTTCTTTTCTTAATGTACAATCTTTGTGAACAATGTTATCAGTTGTACCTTAACTGCATTCGAGTGAAGGAAAGCTTAAAAAGTAAAATGAATATTGGAGATGTATTTTCTCATACATTATACTTCTGGCACAGCAGACGTACCCACTGTCAAGAAGGTGGGCATGCTGTTACATCTCCTATAAATACATCTTTGTTGTCAATATTGCTTACTTAATGACCATTTCACAATCCTCTTTTAGTTCAAAAAGAAATGGGTTTTATTATATAGAATTCATATCATTATGCAGAATTCAAACTCATTATTTCACTGAAAATCAGTGCTGTTATTTTACGTCATTATTAAGCCCCATTCGATTGGTGTTAGACAAAGATAGGATAGAGTTGGGGAATTAAAACTGGATTCCTTTTCCAGTGTCCTGTAACCACTGCACAAACATGGTCACCATGCACCGTTCCATGTGTCACATTTGGTTCCCCATTCGAATGGTGGTGGACAAAGACAATATGGAGCTGGGGGATGAGGGTTGGATGCCCTTCCTAATATCACAAGGAGGGATAGAACCAATATTAATGGCTTCCTCACTCGGACACTCTACCACTGAGCTACTACGGCATATTCCTTAAAATAAAAACTTAATATAATACATTTAATTATAAAAAAAAACACTATTATTAACACTCACTAATTCTTTTTCATTTCCATTTTCCTCCATTTTCATTGTCTGTATTCTATACCTTTTTGCTTAATCCTCCTTCACTGCTTATACCATTTTTTAAATATGAGACCCTCATAACAGGATTTCCCCTTTGATATATTTGGACAGTAAAACATAAGACTTTAAGGGGACTGGATTTCAACTTGCAACCTACTAACAAAGGGGTTCTTTAAAAAGAATTTGATGTTTAAAGACTTGAAGAGGAATTGGGAGAAAATGTTAACCTTTAAACGCCTTTGGAAACAAAATATCCATATCTTATGGCAAAGCGTTGAAATCATGGCATAAGTATAAATAGTATGTTTTTAGCATGTTCAAAAAAGTAAGCTGATCAAGCCAAAGAATCAATGTCTGTTTATAGCAACTGAAGGTATAAGTTCTAAGAAAAAAAAATTTAAAACAATGTAAGACTGTTCCGGTTTTACGTCACGGACTCCCTTTTCTACCAAGAGCTAGGACGGTTGCCTTCTTGCGAAGGTCTTGTTTTGGCAGATGTAATCGTTACTATGATTGGATGCCCTTGCTAACCTCAGACCGTGACGGGGCGCGAACCCTCGACTTGACGCCTCAGAGTCGCGAACGCTACCGCTTGAGCCACGGTGACTGCAAAAAAATGGAATAACAATGTGATGCTGAGAGGGATAGAAAAAGAAGCATGGCAGTAGTGAGAGGGATGAAGAGGTCTAACAATACAAATACTGAGAAATTGAAGGATATGACAAAGCAATACAGAGAGGGATGTAGTAGAATAACAATATAAATACTAAGAGAGTAAAGCAATAACAGTATAAGACTGAGTGAGATGTAGTGAGATAACAGTATAAACACTGAGAGAAAATCAAATGACTGGGAGAGAGGTGCAACTCCTAAATAAATCTAGCAATAAAATAAATTGAACAAATTTAAACTGAATTTTAAGACTAAACAAAATAAAAGGTCAATAATTCCTTAATAAATTTGTAGGAGAAACAATATATGGCCTGTAAATTACTATATTTGCCATAAAGGAATTTGAGCATAAAGCCAAAGCGACACATATTCAAAAATAAACAAGTCATAAATACTGCAGCATAAAAACACAGTAAACATAACTCCAGTTGGTGACTGAACGCATTAACAATATCGATAGTGAGCATGAAACTAAGCACCGCACGCAACCCGACAGAAACAAATCAGAAATATTAAGTATACAACACAATAAAAGTGAATTTCTAACAGTACCTTAATGTATTACACTTTCCGGTTTTACGTCATGGACTCCCTTTTCTACCGAGGGCTAGGATGGTTGCCTTCCTGCAAAAGACTTGTTTTGGCAGGTGTAATCGATACCCTGAGTGCATGCTCTTGCTAACCTCAGACCGTGACGGGGCGCGAACCCTCGACCTGATGCCTCAGAGTCGCGGATGCTACCTCTTGAGCCACGGTGACTACAGTGCCTTAATGTATTACTATGAGATTAAACTAAGAGCTTTGGGAAAAGTTTCCTTTTTGGATCAACAACGCAGAAATTGGACATAAAGCCCAATAATGACTTTGTACAAATGAAAATAAGTCTCTTACATAGACATTTAGAATGGAGTGTATATGTACTGATAACAGTCAAGCGAATGCAATAAGAAATAACATGCCAAGACATTTAAAAAAAAATGTATGTGTAACGGTAAAAACCGAGTACATACAGAAATAAGAAAATAAATCACATAACAAGTTACTTTATGTGAGTATATGTGAACAAATAATGGGGAAAGTCATAACTAATAAAGTCAAGCACCAAAAGACACGAAAAGACGCGTATGTTTGGAAGTAGGAGCCAAACTCTCACAGAAAGAAATATGATTCCAAGAGACGCCTAAAAGGAAAATGATAATATAATATAAAAATAACGCCTTTATTTCCCTAAAACGCATAGTGGACATTTGGGCACTACGTATGCTGTAGAAGACATCGTCTCATTCATTTTCCTAAAAGGTATACTTACATATGTGTATGTGTATTAGTATGTGTATAAGAGCCAAGCATATATATATATATATATATATATATATATATATATATATATATATATATATATATATATATATATATATATATATATATATATATATATATATATATATATATATATATATATATATATATATATATATATATATATATATATATATATATATATTTATATATATAAAAGAATCAAATACCAAGAGATTTAAAGTGGGGTGTAAAAGTACCAATAAAAAGCCTAGCACTTGCAAAAAGACCTCACTCATAAAAAAAAGATACATAAAATTGGTGCAAGCGAATACAGAAAAGATCCATATTCCAAGACACTAAAAAATGGGTGTATGTACAGTGGCGGCTCGTTAAGAGGGACTGCGGAAGTGCAGCACCCCCTATTTTCACTCAATGTTATCGATAACATTCAATATAATGAGTCTTTTTTTCTTTAATTCCTTCTTTATACTTGTACATTATATGATCCTTAAGGTTAATGTCAGTAGCTTCCTCTAATTCATGAAAAAATTACATAAATCCGTGTATGAAACTGTGTGCTTCACAGTTCCAGCGACATTGTCTTTATCTGTTGTGCACATGCGCACATGTCCAAGATAAGAACTTGCACGCTAACTGGAGAGAGCACTGTCGCTCACACAGTGCCAACCCTGTTGTGCAAATGCAAGGTAGTGTTTCTTTTTGACTCAGTGTGTGTTGTTCTTAAAAACCGTGTACCATATTTTTGAATGTGATAAAGTGTAGAATTAGATGAGTATCATGCTTCCAGGTATGCTATTTAATTCATAGGGATTTTTTTTTTTTTTTTTTACAAAAAATTAAATATTTAAACAACGGCTTCCTTGCATCCCCAAGAAATAAGTTTTGTGGCTCTAAGTGAACTTTAACAGCATAAGTTTTCACAGTTATCTCTCCATGAGAAAGTTACAGTTAAGAAAAGGGGCCGTTCAAAACCTGAAAATTAAGTCTCAGCCAGGAATAAACAACAAGAAGTATATTATTAGCTTTAATTTTGAATGTGAAGTAAAAAGTGCATTGTGTTGCTTCCCATGTTTGCTGTTTGGAGGTGATGCAACGTGGACAAAAGACGGCTTTAGAATTATAAGCAAAATGAAAGTAAAATCTGAAAAATATGAGACGTCAAATAATTTTGAATGTGAAGTAAAAAGTGCATTATGTTGCTTCCCATGTTTGCTGTTTGGAGGTGATGTAACGTGAATAAAAGACGGTTTTATAAATATCAACAAAATGAAAGTAAAATCTGAAAACCATGAGAAGTCAAAGAAGCTTGATGAAAATGTGGCTTCAAAGTCAATTTTAGGAAATGTAAATATCAAGGAGAAACTTACTGAGGCATACAGACTTTCAATCAATGAGCATAACATAAAGGTTTAAAGAACCGTGAAATTTCATCCAAAACAAAAGACTGTATTTTCTTTTGTGAAAACTTTGAAACTCACTTAAGTGGCTAAGCATGGGATAGACGATTCAGTAAATCCAGAGGTATTAAGAGGATTATGGAAAAAATTATTAATCTTTTCTCTCAAAGAAAAACAATAATGGATTTCATTTTCAAATGAATGGATCAAGCTGGAACTGTAACAATATAGGTTATTAGTAATTAAAAAAAAATTTATTAATGTATAAATTTTCTATTTGTTTTTTTACACTATTAAAACAATGGCTAAAAATTTCTAAAGCAGCCCCCCCAAAAAAAATAATTTTAGCTACGAGCCGCCACTGTGATTACCTAATTGTGATTACCTAATTGTGTTTACGGGAAAGAGCCCAAAGCTCGTATCTTCCCGTCTCCTGATCGCTTCCATTTTAGACTTAGTGATACTTATCATACCTGTCCTTAAAACTATGGATTGAGATAGCATTAACTACCTCCTCGCTTAGCCAATTCCATTTATCAACTACTCTTACACTGAAAAAGTATTTCCTTACATCCTGCAAAGATGTTTTTTTACGAAGCTTCAAACTATGACCTCTAGTTCTAGAGCCAGCCATATCAAAATATCGATCCCTATCCACTCTATCATAACCATGAAGGAATTTAAAGACTGTCACCATATCCCCCCTCACTCTTCTAGCTTCGAGTGATGGTAAGTCTAATTCCCTCAGCCTCTCATCATAACTGAGATTGCGTATTTCTGGCACCAGTTTCGTGGCATGTCTTTGAACTTTTTCAAGCTTAGCTATGTGCTTTTTCAAGTGCGGATTCCAAAAGGGGGCTGCATATTCCAGTTTTGGCCTCACATAGGTTACATAAATATTTCTGAACATTTCCTTGTCCATGTGCCTGAAGGCTACCCTTACATTTGATAAGAATGCATATGCTGCCCTTACTATACCATTTATATGTATTTCTGGAGACAAATCTGCCAGTATGTTTACTCCTAGATCTCTCTCATTTTCTGTCTCTTGAAGTTGTACTCCAGCCACCGAGTAGTCAAGCTTGGGCCTTCTTGCACTTGTACCCATTCTCATTACCTTACATTTTGAAGTATTGAATTTCATTAGCCACTTTTCTGACCACTCATGCAGATTACTTAGATCCTCCTGAAGTTCCCTACCATTGTTCTCGTTTTTTACTTTCTTCACAATCTTTGCATCATCTGCAAACATATTCATGAATGAATTTACAGACTCTGGTAGGTCATTTACATATACAAGGAACAAAAGTGGCCCTAAAACTGAACCCTGTGGAACTCCACTACTAACTCTTCTCCATTCAGACACTGAGTGTCTTACTCTAACCCTCTGTTCCCTTCCTTCTAAGTAAGTTTTTATCTATTCCAAAACATTTCCACCTATTCTAGCCATTGATTGCAGCTTCCTAATAAGTCTCCCATGTGGAACAGTGTCAAGCGCTTTCTGGAAGTCTAGGAATATGCAATCTGCCCAGCCCTCTCTTTCCTGTAAGATTTGGCTTACCTCATCCTAAAATTCTAATAAGTTTGTTACTGTTGATCTACCTTCTCTGAAGCCATGTTGCCTCACTGACAAAAAGTTGAAGGATTCCAAGTGAAGAGAGATATGTTTCCTTAGTAGTTTCTCCATAACTTTGCAAACTATGCTGGTCAAGGAAACTGGTCTATAGTTCAGAGCCGTATCCCTCCTTCCCTTTTTGAAGATAGGTATCACATTTGCTTGTTTCCAGCATCTTGGAATCTCCCCTGACTCCAGTGACTCCTTAAATATGATACTTAGTGCCACTGATATTGTGTTTGCGCATTTTTTAAGCACATGAGGGGATATGTCATCAGGACCTGTAGCTTTATGAACATCTAAATCCATCAGCGCTTTGCATACCTCTGTGGCTGTAAGGTTGATGTTCTCTAATACCGGCCCTTGAGCTTCTATCACTGCAATCTGAGGGGGTGGGGTATTTTCTACTGTAAATACTGACTGAAACTCCTTGTTCAATTCTTTGCAGATCTCTTCATCCGTCTCAGTGATGCTTCCATCCGCTCTCTTTAGCCTTAAAACCTGTTCTTTTACCTTCAGTTTTCCTCTGATAAAGCTGTGGAAAAGCTTGGGATTTTCTTTAGCCTTCCTGGTGATGTCCCTCTCATAGTCTCTCTCTGCCTCTCTCCTTTTACTTAGGTAGTCATTTCTTGCTCTTTTGTAGGTTTGCCAGCCATTTATGTTTTTTCTCCTCCTATACCTTTTCCAGCATTTGTCTCTCCACTCCTTAGCTCTTTTACACCCATTATCGAACCATTTCTCTCTGGCATGAATTACACCTACTTTGGTGACAGGTATGCAGCAATCTACTATCTTCCCATATTTCTCACAAAAGATGTCATACATTTCTTGTACAGATTTGTTGTAAAATAAGGTTCTCCAGTCAATAACTGCAAAAAGCTCATTCATTTTGATGTAATCTCCTTTCCGATAGTTCCTCCTCATGTCCTCAGTGCCTCTACTCTCAGGAAGAATATCTTCAATGATATACTCCATCAACAACACACAGTGGTCACTCTTTCCAATTGGTGGTTCATACTCAATTTTTTCAATATCCAACACATTATCTGTGAACACTAGATCAAGTAGTGATGGCTCATCCCCACCCCTGGCCCTTGTTGGTTCCATTACATGTTGGTGTAGGAAATTCACTTGTACGCAATCTAGGAATCTTGCCCCAAATGAGTCCTCACCACTGTGTGGGTCAAGATTTATCCAATCTATCTCTTTATGATTAAAGTCTCCCATAATCAAAATCCTACATTTTTTCTCCCGTGCCATGTTAACAACTGAGTTTATGACTTCAATAGTACCTATATGACTTTCCTCATAAACTTCAAGCCTATTTTGGTTCCTTGGTGGGTTGTATACAACAGTTATTATAATGCTCTCTGACCCAGTATTTATGCGAGCAACAAGAAATTCCTTGAACTCACTTTCTATAGCCAAGTTTATTTCTTCGACTTGAATCCTATCACTTATGAGCAATGCTATCCCTCCACCAGTCCTCTCAGATCTTTCAACCCTTAGTATTCTGAAGCCCTTAGGAAAAACTGTGACACTGTTTATGTCCTCACTCAACTTAGTCTCTGTAATTGCTACTATATCTGCCTTACTGTTGTGAATCCTATCTTTTAATTCTACTGCCTTACCAGCTAATCCATCAGAATTTGTGTATAACAATCTTAATGAGGCCCCATCCCCTGATCTTCTGTCATTATCTTCTTTATCTCCCCTTTGTCTGGAAGAACTCTGTAATGAAAATTTTTCTTCTCTTCTTCATTTCTTTCATCATTTAACCTTCTTGCCTCTTGCAACAAGTTTTTGATCTTTCCCATCTCTTCCTGTGTTCTGTATCATCTAATGAACACTTCTTTGAATTCTTGAAGGTCTTTTAGACTTTTTTTTCTCAACAATATTTCTCTACATGTTTCCCCTCTCTCAAAGGGTACTTTTGTTGGTCTCGGCTCTCCTTCCCTCGAATATTTACCTACTTGGTGTATGTTTACAATATCCTCAGGACCACTTCCTACTCCAAGCTTTCTTATGTGTGGTTACCTAATTGTGGTTACCTAATTGTGTTTACGGGAAAGAGCCCAAAGCTCGTATCTTCCCGTCTCCTGATCACTTCCATTTTAGACTTAGTGATACTTACCATACCTGTCCTTAAAACTATGGATTGATATAGCATTAACTACCTCCTCGCTTAGCCAATTCCAATTATCAACTACTCTTACGCTGAAAAAGTATTTCCTTACATCCTGCAAAGAAGTTTTCTTACGAAGCTTCAAACTATGACCTCTAGTTCTAGAGCCAGCCATATCAAAATATCGATCCCTATCCACTCTATCATAACCATGAAGGAATTTAAAGACTGTCACCATATCCCCCCCTCACTCTTCTAGCTTCGAGTGATGGTAAGTCTAATTCCCTCAGCCTGTGTGTGTGTGTGTGTGTGTGTGTGTGTGTGTGTGTGTGTGTGTGTGTGTGTGTGTGTGTGTGTGTGTGTGTGTGTGTGTGTGTGTACTACTAACAGCCAAGAATCAATTCCACTTAATCTCTAATATCAAGTGGTGACATGAAAATGACTGTTTCTGAGAGAGCCATCTGATAAAGTATTTACTTCTGTGTTTGTGCTGTATCATATGTCAAATAGGTCTAGTGACATCTGGCGTTTGTCAGCTAGGGGAAACAGGAGCCGAGTGACATATGTAAACACAGCTCTTGTCACAGGCTCTTAAGTCCTTGGTAGAGGTGAAGAACCAGATGAAAAATATTAAATGACTGCAAAGTATTTCTATATTTTTTTAAGCCAGAAAAGGGGACGTTAAGGTTTTTAGTGATTTTGTTATATTTAGAGAACGATAAAAAAAAAAAATTATTTGAGGGAATGTTTATCTTGTGACCAAAATGTGTATAACTGGGAAAAAGAAACTTAATGTAGAGTAATACATTTAATAATTGAGTACATAATATCAAACATATCCTTTCCACTGAAAGAATTTTCAAGATACCGACGTATTTTCTTGCTATGAGAGAGTTTTACATCAGGAAAATACTTTGTTCCGGTTTTACGTCACAGACTCCCTTTTCTACCAAGAGCTAGGACGGTTGCCTTCTTGCGAAGGACTTGTTTTGGCAGATGTAATCGTTACCCTGAGTGCATGCCCTTGCTAACCTCAGACCGTGACGGGGCGCCAACCCTCGACCTGACGCCTCAAAGTCCCGGATGCTACCGCTTGAGCCACGGCGACTGCCAACAGGAAGACACATTAGTATCTTGAAAATGTTTTCAGTGAAAAGCGAAAGCTTGATATAATGTCATTAATTAATAAACACATTACATGGGTTTTTTTCCAATACTGAAGTTGCCACTGTCATCATCAGCAGCAGCAGCATTATTGATGTTATTATTATTACTATTATTATTATTATTATTATTATTATTATTATTATTATTATTATTATTAGTAGTAGTAGTAGTAGTAGTAGTAGTAGTAGTAGTAGTAGTAGTAGTAGTAGTAGTAGTAGTAGTAGTAGTAGTAGTAGTAGTAGTAGTAGTAGCAGCAGTAGTAGTAGTATCATTATTATTATTATTATTATTATTATTATTATTATTATTATTTTTATTATTATGATGATGATGATGATAATGATAGTGATAATGATAATAATAATTTTAATAATTCATAATGGCTCTTTGCTTTGATGCTATGCTTGGTAAAACCTGCAGACAATTGGATATTGTTTTTCCTGGTCTATGTAAATAGCTGCCTTTGCAATAAGTGTGTGTACCACCAAATATCACACTGAACGGATACTAGCCTGAGATGTTCATAATGATATTACACATAATATCATATATTAAAATATTTCAATTTTGCTTTTGATATGAAATGTGGTTTAGATTGTAAAAAGTGCTCTCTGTAGCTATGTCAAACTTTGGAGTTTGAATAGGTGTCACATCCAGAGGTGAGTCAAATGTTTGGAACACTATCTATCTAAATCTATATGATTTATGGAACTGGAAAATAACTCCCTTTTTTTCATCATCA
>JAXCGZ010013918.1:0-2500 GCA_037179515.1 Halocaridina rubra | reverse complement strand
AGAGGTATGAGAATCCCCTTTCATATATTACTCTCAAAAGAGAGTCAATCTTTTGCTTTTATTTGGCCTCCTCCATTAAAAAGTAGACTTTGGCCCTTGTGTATATATAGATAGAGGTTATTGTCCAGTGATCTGTCTTTGATGATTATATCATATTCCAAATTCAGTTTACTCATATTTCCTTGAGACACTATTTAGGACTCTTTTGCAATACAATCGTTCTCTTTCTTACGCAATTTTTAATAACGTGATTTTTAACATACGCAGTCGGAAAATATCAAGTAAAAATAAGTGTCTCATTAATTTACCATAAAATGCATAAGAGCTATTGCAGTACCATTTTCATATGAAATTGACTGGAGGTAGATAAAGTTTCAAGTACACTAGTAACTTGGGCATAAATAAAGGAACGAAATAGTGGGTAATAGGTCACATGCTAAATCTTGTCACTTTTATTTGATCAGATGCAAAGATTTACTTTCAAAGCAAGTGGTACCAATTAACTGCTTAAGATGAGGACCAACTATGCATTCTTGGAAGCTTATATCATATCAGGTATCTGTTTTAATTAACTTTCTTGGGAATTAGTCATGTCACCTTTCTTTTAGACACCATAAGCTTCTTCACTCATGTTACAGTAAAGCTTTCTTGAAACTTAGCTCCTGTCAGGATACCTTTACTAATTTCATCTTTGATTTCTGATACTTGCATAATTCTTTTACTTATAGCATAGTAGGTTATAGATGCTTGCATCATTATTGTACTTATATTATCTTATTTTTTAGATTACGTACATTATTTTTTTACTAGTTTCATCTTAGGTTTCTGATATTTTCATCACTCTCCTACTTATTTCATCATAGGTTTCTGATACTTACATCATCTTAATTTTCTGTGCAAGCCTTATTTTCATTTTCTGCGTGTATACCCTCTGCTTTCCCCAAATTAAATCAGAAGCTTAGGTATGAACAATCAAGCACCGAGATTACTTTAGAACAGGCGTTATTAGGGATTAATGAGTCTAGAGGAAACAAAAAGTACATTCTCCTTAAGGAGAGACTGGAAAAAATTTTGTAGTAAGCTTATGACTAGGAACATGAATTGTAATTTTGAGAGGCCTCCGCACGTAATTGTTAGTAAGAGTTTTATAATTGGCTGTTTAAATGTTTTTTTTTTTCTGAATAAATCAATTTACTCTTTTTGCACTTATTTTTATATAAGCATATAGGTGACAAAAAGCTATGTCTGCAAACTGTACGTTCAATCAACTGTTAATTGTCCTGTCGACTAATTGGCTTGTCGACCAACTACCCAGTCTGTACATTGTCTGTCAGCCAACTGTCTGGTGACTATTTGTTTGTCGCGCAAATTATCCGAACACGACTCGAAAATATGCACATCTGCACTTTGAAAAGCCATTAGGGGGTAATCAAGTCAGCAATCTTTCTCTGGAAAACAAGTGAAGAACAAATCCTTACTGTGCATGGATTTCGCTTTAGCCCCTCAACAAAAGCTCATGTTACCACCCTGTACATACGTAAATATTTTGTATAATATATGAAGCCGTTTTGAATATAACAAGCTTAAGTAAACATTTCTATATAATTTATGTATTTCACTCGGGTATTATTTTTGCATATTAATCCTATCTTTTGCATTTAATCTATCTCTGTATTTCTTTTCAGAGCTTTTATGGTAAAGATAGATAGCTATATTTGTATAAATTATAAGATTAATCTCCACACGATATCCAAATCACTTCCCAAATCCATTTATATATGAATGATCTCCAAAGAGCGATATTTAAGGAAAAATTACTCGTGAACAAAGGTGTGAATTTACACAATCACAAACACACATTTACACATATACACACACACATACACACAGACACACACAACACACACTGACAAAACACAAATATCGAGCTTGGGGCTCTTTTCCATAAGCACAATTAGGTAATTACACACACATACACACACACCTCTCACACACACACACACACACACGCACATACACACACACACACACACTCTCTCTCTCTCTCTCTCCTCTCTCTCTCTCTCCTCCTCTCTCTCTCTCTCTCTAACTCTCTCTCTCTCTCTCTCTCTCTCTCTCTCTCTCTCTCTCTCTCTCTCTCTCAATCCATAGTTTTAAGGACAAGTATGATAAATATCACTTAAGTACGAAATGGAATCGATCAGGAGACGGGAAGTTACGAGCTTGGGCTCTTTCCCGTAAGCACAATTAGGTAATTACATACATACACACACACACACACACACACACACACACACACACACCTATATATTAATAATATATATATATTATATATATATATTATATATATATATATATATATATAAATATATATAAATATATTTATAATATATATATATATTATATATATATATATATATATATATATTATATATATATATATATATATATATATATATATATATATATATATATATTATATATATATACTGAGCATATT
>JAXCGZ010013917.1:35000-45712 GCA_037179515.1 Halocaridina rubra | reverse complement strand
AGAGAGAGAGAGTCAAAGTCAAAGTCAAAGTCAAAAACTTTATTCCATCAAAAATGGCTATTACATGATAATTAATCTAATTACAAATTGCAATGTAAAATGTCAAAATAAAACTAATGAAATTTGCAAAGCACAAAATCACAAAATTTACACATGATAATTAATCTAATTACAAATTACAATGTAAAATGTCAAAATAAAACTAATGAAATTTGCAAAGCACAAAATCAAAAAATTTACACATTAAAATATGCATACATACACTTCGTTTACCCAATGGGAGGATAATAATGAGACTAAAATCACTTATTAAGTAGGTGATTTAAAAGATGAGATTTAAGTGAGGGTAATGTTTGGCAACTTCTTAAGTTTGCGGGTAAAGAGTTCCAAAGTCTCGGGCCTATTACATTTAAGGCTCTTGCCCCAATATCAGTGGAAGTTCTGGGCACGTAAAAAGAATTCTGATATCTGGTGTTGACGTTATTGATACGCACTTGATTAACTGTTGGCAATGAGAAGAGCCATTCCGGTAATATTCCATGATTTATTTTAAAAACTAAAAGACAGATATTATATATGAACTTCATGTCCATCCTTAGCCAACCCAATCTCTCAAAGAGGGGAGTCACGTGATCATGTTTATGCACCCCCCCTATGGCAACTCTTGCAGCAAAATTCTGGAGCCTTTTCACTCGTAACATCTGGGTCTTAGTCGTGGAACCCCAAACACTTAGACAGTAGTTGAGAATACTTAAAATCAATGTTTGTACTACAATTACCCTACAATCAGGCTCGAATCTTTCATAGACTCTGTTCAAGTAAATAAGGGTCCCGTTCACTTTTTTATGTAGTTCATCGATATGAAAATTAAA
Source organism: Halocaridina rubra (assembly GCA_037179515.1). Classification (NCBI taxonomy): domain Eukaryota; kingdom Metazoa; phylum Arthropoda; class Malacostraca; order Decapoda; family Atyidae; genus Halocaridina; species Halocaridina rubra. The sequence goes on along the minus strand of JAXCGZ010013917.1, from coordinate 44,840 downwards.
TGTCATGGTACTGTCCATAATAACTCCTAGATTTTTAACCTTATTAGATGGGAAGAGTGAAACATTGTTGAAATTTATACTGATGTTCTCAGGAATGCGGGACAGGTATTGATTTGATCCAAAAATAACGAATTTAGTTTTATTTTCGTTCAGTAAAAGACCATTACTGTTAAAATAACTTTTGGCACAGTTTAATATATCTTCAGCCCTTTTTAAGATTTCAGGAATTCTATCAATGTCACCAGTAAGCATAATCTGGGTGTCATCAGCATACATAACAAGTAGGCAATCTCTTATAAATTGAGGTAAATCATTAACATATATTAAGAAAAGCAGAGGACCCAAAATTGAACCCTGAGGAACGCCAAAACTGATATCTAAAGAAGAAGAGAGAGTCGAGCCCATTCGAACTGATTGAATTCGATCTTTCAGATAATTTTCGAACCAAAATGAGTCAACATGAACTTTGGAAAGTTTTCTCATTAGAATTTGATGGTGTACACTGTCAAATGCTTTAGACAAATCTAACAATAATAAAAGTGATATTTTCTTATTTTCAATATTACTATAAATTTTATCAGTAATTTTAAGTAGGGCCGTCTCGGTCGAAAGTTTAGGCCGAAAACCGTGTTGTTCTTCACATAATAGACAATTTGATTCAAGGAAATTTATTAACTGGGTGGCAACTACCTTCTCAAGTATTTTAGACAGAATGCTGAGAAGAGAGATTGGCCTATAATTTTCAACATTATTAGTATCTCCACTCTTAAAAACGGGGATGATATAGGGATGCTTCCAGAGGTTAGGATAACTGCCTGTAACAATGGATGTATTTACAATGACTAAAATGAAAAATACTGTAACTGGCAATGAGTCAATTAGGAAGCGAAGTTGTATCCCATCGGAACCACAAGAGTTTGTTGGTTTGAGGTTCTTTATGATAAGAATAAGTGTGACTAAATCGATTGGGTGCGGTCTAAAATTATTGATAATACTTCTTTCAGCTGGAGGCTGGCAATTATGTGGTTGATTAATAATCAAGTCATTATTATCTTGGGACTTTTCATATGTGGACTTACCTATTTCAGCAAAATACTTATTAAAATCATTCACTCGCTTTTCCACATTATCACTGAGAAGGTCAGAATTTTCTAAGATTTCCTTATTTGCAGGAATTATTCTTTTTATAACATTCCAAGTTCCTTTGATATTTCCCTTATACTTGGAAAATTCTTCCCTGAAATGATTTTTCTTCTTTTCGGACAACATTGTTTTAGTAAGGTTTCTTTCTCTTCTATAGGCTCTTTCCATCTCGGAGTTTTGTCTATCAGATTTAAATTGCCTTAGGAGGTCATCTCTCTTTTTCATTTGCTCTTTTAACTGAGAGTCAATCCACGGGGCAGGAGGGCGTGTCATGACTTTGGTTGTAAGAGGGGCACATTCATTTAAACATCTCGTAAAAACATCAGTAAAAGTAGAAACTTGATAATTTACACAATCTGTAGTTAGTATTGAATTTAAAATGTTGTATTCATTAAGAAGAGTGTCGCAGAAACAATTTTGAGAATAATTCTCAAGAGATCGGAAAGTTTTAACAATTGGCGGTCTCTTTTCCTTCCTGACATTAACTGTAGCTATTAGAAGCTCGTGGTCTCCTACAGGACAAGGTAAGACATCGTGGTGAACTATAAAACTAGGTGTATTGGTAATTATAAGATCAATTAGGCTGGAGGAATTAGCGGTGGTACGGGTTGCTTTATTCACAAGCTGATTTAAGTGGAGGGATTGAATTAATTTCCCCATTTTATTATTAGGAAGAAGGAGATTATCATTGAAGTCGCCTATAATAATGAGAGGTTTGCTCCTCAAACAGACCGACCGAAATACCTCGGAGATGTAATCAAAGGTGTCGTTGAGTGCATGTGGGTGTCTATATACACATCCCAGGATGAATGAAGGGGATTTCCTACTCTGAACAGTCAACCAAATGTCTTCGAGATGAGGAGGTCGCTCGACTTCAGGGGTCTTTAATAGGGAGACCGTTAGATGATTTCTTACATACACCCCCACACCCCCACCCCTACCGCCATCAAATCGATAAAAAGAATACTCAGGTATAGCAACAAAACCAGACTGCATATTAGCTTGGAGCCAAGTTTCACAAACACACATTATATCCACGTTATTTTCTCTGATCATTAGTGCAATATTTTCGAAATTACCCAAAAGTGATTGTGCATTGATGTGTTGTATGTTTATGAACTGTTTCAATAAGCCTGTATTACAATGTGATTGCTATATATTTAAGGGACATAATCTTGTTTTATGGCCATGTTCACGGCAGTGACCACATTTAAGTCTATAGTTAAACCAACAGTGGGAAAGATCATGGTTTATTTCCCCACAGTTTGAACAGGGCTGTCGACGACTGTAGAGCTGCTGCAATTTCTCCCTCTCCCGGGGACGCTGGGGGTAGCGCCGTGGTTGGTCGAGATCATAGAGACTGTGATTCATCCTCGAGTCTCGTCTCCATCCTCGAATACCAGGTGGGATTTGACGATTCTGATGACGAAAATCCCGGGTATGACGTCCATCCGAATGCTGTTGAGGATCCCTTCTAGAATGCTGATCGTTGCTACTTTCTTGAGAGGCGTTTCTGATTTCATTATTTTTTCTTATTGAGGGGAGCTGGCGATGCCGGTCGTAGTTTCTGTTCCTGTATGTGTTATTTTGATTGTCGTTATTGGCCGTGACCGGTCGTTGTTGCCGCTGCAATACAGAAGCATATGTAGTAGGTATGGTTTGGTATATGATTTCTTCCCAGTTGTTGCTTAGTTTGAAGAATGGGCATTGCTTAGCAATTATGTTCAATAACCTGATGACGCCAAATCTGTTGAGAGCATCCCCCTTATCATTTACATCATAACACATCCGATCAACGTCGCCGGTACCAAGCCTGAACTGCAGATTAGTCTTGATAACTGAAACCCCATTGGTCTCACTCCAAGTTGAGTAACACTTGTTCATTCAACCAAAACTACGTTATTTATAGTAAAAATAGTGGTTTAATTACGAATTCGTAGTAATCATGATGATGATGATGATGATGATGATGATGATAATAATAATAATAATAATAATAATAATAATAATAATAATGATTATAATAATCTCCCCAATCATCATCAAAGGAAAATGTTTGTTGCCATAAGATCTAAGGAGAATTTTTAGAATAGAAATCATGAAAGTAATGCAGAGGTATAGTAAACCCAGCAGAGAGCTGGATATTCATTACACATCTTTTATAATCCCTTCACATCTGACAGGTCATTACACTCTCCATCTCTGTGTCTCTTTACAGCCTGATAAAGGCCGTTTTATTTTATAATTTTGGCCTGTTCAGGTGTCATAATCATCTTAAAAAAAAAAAAAATAAATAAAATATATATATATATATATATATATATATATATATATATATATATATATATATATATATATATATATATATATATATATATATATATATATATATATATATATATTAAGAATGCTATTTCCCTGACGATATTATATCAAAAGTTTCTTTGCTGTTTGTTCTTAATGCTTCCTTTCAATTCTCTTCATAATATTCGATCGTATTAAGCGGTAGAAGAGAAGGATGATGCGGGAGAACAAACCTCTATCTGCAAAGGTTTTTGCGCTTCCATATCAGCTGATACACCTTCGCACGCTATTTCCCTGACGATATTATATTGCAAGTTAGTTTGCAGTTTGTTCTTAATATATTTTTCAATTCTCTTCATAATATTTGATTGAATTAAGCGGTAGAAGAGGAGGAGGATGCGGGATAATGAACCTCTAACCAAAACATATAGCCGCTTCCGTATCAGCTGATGCTTATCACTATTCAGGCACAATATCTTACTCATAAAATATTTATTTACTCACCCTATTTGGGGTTTATCTAATTTTCAAGATTATAGTATTATTAATATTCCTTGGTTCTAAACATTATTCTATCTTTACATATCGACCATGCTGCACGAAATCTTGACATAAAGAAAGTCAGCTGAGACAAAAAGAAAACGTAAACAATTCGGTACAAAGAAAACGTATATTGTACTGTACAGGGGAAACTTAAATGAAATATATATATTCTCTACATGCTATTTCCCTGACAATATTATATCGAAAGTTTGTTTGCTGTTTGTTCTTAGTGCTTTTTTCAGTCTTCATAATATCACGTTCATATAAATTTATGCGTGTGTGCTGTTATTAATAAAGTAAAGGGTGAGTTGTTAACAGTGCATGGAGGGCTTACGGAGAAAAGGAAAAATAAATGTAAAATATCTGTAATAAACATGGTGCTCCTGCTTCACGAATTTTCACCTTTCGCGGGTAGTCCCGGAACCGGACCCTCGCGATAAACGAGGGAGCACTATATATATATATATATATATATATATATATATATATATATACACCTAGTTCTCAGAATAACGCCTAGATAGGTTCTCAGAAGCGTCGGGTAAATGGAAAATTGCGTGAAAAAATTAGTCATTTTCCAAAGGAAACAAAGATAAAGGGCATAGATACGTTCCAAACCTTACATAGACACACCATGCCAAAGATATAAGATAAGTAAAGAACATATTTTATTACTACGTAGCAAAGCAGAAAACCCTGTATCTATATTTAAGAGTATAAAAAAGATATTCATATTCACTTTACAGCTAGAAATTAACATACATTACTGTTCTGTACTCTATTATGCAATGGGTAATAGTCATACAGTACACTGGGATATGCATGGTGGCCATGAGCGAGTAAATTATGCGATAGAAGAGGAGGATGCAGGAGAACAAACCTCTATCTGCAAATGTAAACAAAGATAAAATAAAAATTATAAATAACCAAAGAATGAAAAAAAAAAATTATGCAATGCCTAAATCTACCAAATGACAGATTAAAAAAACTTAATCTACATTTTCTAGAGGCGCAGAGTTAGAGGGGATATGATTGAGGTGTATAAATGGTTTAAAAGGATTAACAAGGGTGATATTAATAAAGTTTTAAAAATTCATGATCAAACATGAACTCGTAATGGGTAATGGATTTAAGCTTGATAAATTTAGGTTCAGAAGGGAAATTGGTGAAAATTGGCTTGGTAATACCATAGACTAGCTGATACATGGAACAGGATTCCTAGTAGGATAATAAATGCCAATATATATATATATATATATATATATATATATATATATATATATATATATATATATATATATATATATATATATATATATATATATATATATATATATATATATATATATATACAGTGTTGCCTCACTTATCGCGGTAGTTCGGTTCCGGGACCCGGCATGAACCAGGAAATCCGCGAAGTAGGATCAGCCTATATGTACATAGATATTTTAATATATTTTTACGTTTACACTGTATAAACTGTCCCTGTACTGTTAACATACCACCCTTTACTTCATAGATAACAGCATGCAAGCGTAAATTTATATGAAAGTGATAGGAAAACTTACCGTGAATGTGATGATGACGTGACGTACATACTCATTTACAATTATTTTTTCGTTTACGTACTGTATAAACCCTCCCTGCACTGTTAAAAAAACACCCTTAACATTATAGATAACAGCAAGCAACGTAAAATTTTATGAAAGTGATAGGAAAACTTACCGTGAATGTGATGATGACGTGACATACATGCTCATTTACAATTATTTTTTCGTTTACGTACTGTATAAACCCTCCCTGCACTGTTAAAAAAACACCCTTTACATTATAAATAACAGCAAGCAACGTAAATTTTTATGAAAGTGATACATAAAATTACGGTGAATGAGGTGATGATGACATGACATACATACTCATTTACAATTATTTTTTCGTGTACGTACTGTATAAACCCTCCCTACACTGTTAAAAAAACACCCTTTACATTATAAATAACAGCAAGCAACGTAAATTTTTATGAAAGCGATAGGAAAACTTACCGTAAATGTGATGACGTGACATACATACTCATTTACAATTATTTTTTCGTTTACTTACTGTATATAACCTCCCTGCACTGTTAACAAAACACCCTTTACATTATAAATAACAGCAAGCAACGTAAATTTTTATGAAAGTGATAGATAAAATTACGATGAATGAGGTGATGATGATGTGACATACATACTCATTTACAATTATTTTTTCGTTTACGTACTGTTAAAAAAACACCCTTTACATTATAAATAACAGCAAGCAACGTAAATTTTTATGAAAGTGATAGGAAAACTTACCGTGAATGTGATGATGACGTGACATACATACTCATTTACAATTATTTTTTCGTTTACGTACTGTATAAAACCTCCCTGCACTGTTAAAAAAACACCCTTTACATTATAAATAACAGCAAGCAACGTAAATTTTTATGAAAGTGATAGATAAAATTACGATGAATGAGGTGATGATGATGTGACGTACATACACATTTACAATTAATTTTTCGTTTACGTACTGTATAAACCCTCCCTGCACTGTTAAAAAAACACCCTTTACATATAAATAACAGCAAGCAACGTAAATTTTTATGAAAGTGATAGGAAAACTTACCGTGAATGTGATGATGACGTGACATACATACTCATTTACAATTATTTTTTCGTTTACGTACTGTATAAACCCTATCTGCACTGTTAAAAAAACACCCTTTACATTATAAATAACAGCAAGCAATGTAAATTTTTATGAAAGTGATAGATAAAATTACGAAGAATGAGGTGAAGATGACGTGACACACATACTCATTTACAATTATTTTTTTAGTTTACGAACTGTATAAACCCTCCCTGCACTGTTAAAAAACACCCTTTACATTATAAATAACAGCACGCAACGTAAATTTCAATAAAAAAATGAAAATACTGAAAAAAAAATTTTTCTCGTTTTAATATTTTTGCGTATACCCATAAAACAAAATTATAATTTATCCAAAATAAAACCGCGATAGAGTGAGAACGCAAACCAAGAAACGCGAATAACCGGGGTAAACCTGTATGTATGTATATATATATATATATATATATATATATATATATATATATATATATATATATATATATATATATATATTATATATATATATATATATATATATATATATATATATATATATATATATATAAAATGATGATGATAATCTCTTCTTATCGTAATCCTCTTGTACTCGAGGAAGAATGTGTAATTTTTTTTATTTTTTTATTTTTGTTGTTGTTGTTGTGGGTATTATTCGCAAAATTAGAAAATTTTTACTATTATTATTTGGGGGCGTTATTGCAAGTTCTTGAATAAAAAAATCGCGTATAAAAAGGAACAAGGTGTATACAGTGATCCTTCGCTCTATTGCGATTCTTTCCTCGCAAAGTCACTGTACAGTATTGCGATTTTTTTAGGGCAATTTTTTTTTTTGTGGGTATATGCAAAAATATTAAAATATTGAAAAAATAAAAAATAATTTCATTATTTAATTGATAAAAAAAATTTATTTCCCAGCCTACGAATAATAAAACAGTAAGAAATAGTAAAAAAAACATAAATTTGAACATATAACTTTGCACCATAGAAAGTACGATTCCGGTATCAGCGTTTCGGAAAACGCAAAGGGTCGCACCTACGTGAGCTAGCATATATTAAAATATCCAGTACTTTCACGATTTTATTGATAAAGAAAACGTATTTCTTAGCCTAAGAATAATAAAACAGTAAAAAATAGTAAAAAACATAAATACTAACAGTATTGCACCATGTAAAATACAATACCGGTATCAGCGTTTCGGAAAATGAAAAGGGTCGCACCTACGGGAGCTAGTACATATTGAAATTTTTATTATTTTATTGATAAAACAATTATTTCCTAGCCTAAGAATAATAAAACAGTAAAAAATAGTAAAAAAACATAAATTTAGATATATAACTCACAGTATTGCATCATGTGAAATACTGCCCGATAGCGTACAATGTATTGGGGTGGCAACTACGTGAGCTAGCATATATAAATATTTACTGTAGTTTCATGATTTTATTGATAAAAAAACATATTTCTTAGCCTAAGAATAATAAAACAGTAAAAAATAGTAAAAAACATAAATACTAACAGTATTGCACCATGAAAAATACGATACATGAGATAGTTCATGGAATGCTATTGGCTGAAAGAGTGAGAGACGACGAATCACAGAACTGTTTTTCTGTATGTTCTGTATCATGGGGTCTGATTGGCTTTTTCATTGAAGTTTGGTTCTCCCACCATCTTCCATTGTCACGCCTCACTCGTTCAGTCTAACTCACGTGTGCGCCGTTCACGTTGTGCTTATTAATACGTTTTGCTTGTGATTTTTTTACTCGCGTATTTTAACCTTTGCATTGCCCCCAAGCATCCTTCATCTTCTAAGGCTTCTGGTAGTGAGCCTAAACGGCATAGGAAGATGTTAACCATAACAGATAAGGTGAAACTCTTAGATATGCTGAAAGAAGGAAAAAGGTTTACAGATTCGGCCGCTATTTTGGCCTCAATGAATAACAGCCGTAAAGCTGTTACTGGCTGCGGAATAATTTCCTATAGAGTCTACAAACGTCATTACCACCTCATTCACGGTTAGTTTACCTATAACATACATATAAATTTACGTTGCATACTGTTATTTATAAAGCAAAGGGTGGTTTGTTAACAGTACAGGGAGGGTTTATACAGTTTATACAGTGTAAACGTAAAAATAAATTAAAATATCTATGTACATTTAGGGTGATCCTACTTCGCGAAAATTCCTTTATCACGACAGGTCCCGGAACCGAACCTTCGCGATAAACGAAGGATCACTGTATGTATATATATATATATATATATATATATATATATATATATATAATATATATATATATATATATATATATATATATATATATATATATATATATATACAGTGTTCCTTCCATTATCGCGAAGGTTCGGTTCCGGGACCCAGCGCGAGACAGGAATATCGCAGAGTAGGATCAGCCTATATGTACATAGATATTTTAATTTATTTTTACGTTTACACTGTATAAACTGTATAAACCCTCCCTGTACAGTTAACAAACCACCCTTTACTTCATGAATAACAGCATGCAAGCGTAAATTTATATGACATACTCATGTACATAGGTATTTTACAATTATTTTTACGTTTACTGTATAAACCCTCCCTGCACTGTTAAAAAACCACCCTTTATTTTATAAATAACAGCATGCAACGTAAATTTATATGCACGTGATAGGTAAACTTACCTTATCTGTCATGGTTAACATTTTCCTTTGCCGCTTAGGCTCACTACAAGAAGCCTTAGAAGATGAAGGATGCTCGGGAGGCATTGCAAAGGTTAAAATATGCGAGTAAAACAATCACAAGCAAAACGTATTAATAAGCACAACGTGAACGGCGCACACGTGAGTTAGACTGAACGAGCCTTTGTCCGAAACGCTGATAGCGGTAGAGTATTTTACATGTAGAATACTGTTAGTATTTATGTTTTTTACTATTTTTTACTGTTTTATTATTCTTAGGCTAAGAAATACGTTTTTTAATCAATAAAATCATGAAACTACTGAAAATTTTAATATATATGCTAGCTCACATAGGTGCGACCCCAACACATTGTACGCTATCGGACACTATCTCACGTAGGTACAAGCCTTTGTCCGAAACGCTGATACTGGTATCGTATTTTACATGTTGCAATACTGTTAGTCTTTATGTTTTTTACTATTTTTTACTG